>BJBW01008141.1:53709-177513 GCA_004320125.1 Scolopax mira
TGAACTTCATGCAATTTGCACAAGCCCACCTCTCCAGCCTGTCCAGGTCACTCTGGATGGCATCCCTTCTTCTCACAGCTTTCCTCTTCCAGAAAAAACCTGTCTGTCCTGTGCGTTCCAGCCTAGAGAGGAGACCCTGGTCCTTGACCAGTTTCTGGTGTTGTGTATCTGCACGATTGTCCGTGCTGTGTGCCTTGGGAAATTCAGTCTGGAATCAGGACCCCGAGACAAAAACACCTCTTGATTCAAAGCTTTATTCCCTGATTTTAATCTCTGTTGTCTTTAATTGAGGTTCAAGTGTCTGTTCTCAGTACTATATCAGCCTGTGGAGAGAGAGAGTGTTACAGCCTGAAATGAGGTCCTTGTTCCAATCACAAGCAAGTATATAAATCAACCAAATGATTCTTATAAGTAGTTCTCCAATATCTTGTTACTCCTCCCCCAGAAATAACAATGTAGCAGTGCTAGTAGAAATTTTTGTTCTGTAAATATGATAAAATGAAACAATTTTATCTTCTCTCAAAAAGGCAGAAGCAAAATCCAAACTCTTGAAATCTTGTTAATGAGAACTGAAAAATGCTTTTGAATTTCACAGCTCTTATTAGTTTTCAAAAAAAACCAAACAAAAAACTCCTAAAAATTCACTTGTCTTTATAGCCATCAGCAGAATTTTTCTGTTTGCTTCTTTATTTAACTAAAAAAATGATAAAAGTTACTTGGTTCTATTTTATTCTAACTCAAAATTATTATTTTGAAATGTGTCTTTATTTTTGTCGAGCAACTAAAACTGATCGTTTCTATTCTGTATACACTTACGAGCTCATACTTCATAAAAACTTCTCCTCTGATGGGGTGACAACATATATACACATTATACACAACCATGAAAGGTGTTTTCTGTGTAATTTATGTGCCCAGCCATATACTGAGACCATACACTGCCGGGGAGGAGAAGCTAAATCAATCAGGAGTGATTTCCAGCAAACAGCCATATCGGATCTACCACCCATTTGCTCTTGGCTGGCTGAGAAATGAAGCAATTTAAACCTATTGGGTCATGCTGAAATAGGGACCAAGATCTTATCAATGTGCTGCACACAACTGAGCCTCGTTTCATCTTCATTTCCAGACGTCCATGGGCTGCAGCAGTTCCCCATTGTCCAGCAGTGTCTCTGGAATTGCACGCTGCCTTCCCAGCTGCTGAGCTGATGCCAGAGGTGGGGAAAACAAATTTTTGGTGATATGACTGGGGAGACTCTAGATTTGAACTTTTTTGATCTGCAGAAAAACATGGAGGAAAACACAATTAGTCTTTAGCTAAAATGTTGATACAAAGATAAGCTTAAGAAATACAAGTTTGATGTGGAATATGAGATGGGAAAATAAATGTTTTCCATTCACTTGCTTGATATTTCATACAATCTTGGAAACATTCCACTGCCTGACCCTCATGTTTTCAGATCATTTCCACATCTGTCTCAAAACCGTACCCTCCTCAATTGGACCAAGCAGCTAGTTTCTTAGTTAAAATAATAATAACAATGTGTGAGAGCACCCCAAGCGTGCTGAACATCCCCACAGCTCGTTCTCAGGGCAGAAGAGAGCACCTGGAAAGGCTCAGACACTGGCCCAAGCTCGCAGGCAGAAGTAACACACGGAATGTGTTCGCCATTGGGTTTTCCTGTTTCTTGTTGCTTCGTATTAAACATGAAATTCCATATGGACCTTTTAATGGTTGCTTGGAAATGGGTTGTCTGTCACCCCAGAGGGATGTATTGGTATTCTGCACCTGATTGCATTTCTCCCTTCTCCCCCATAGGACGAGTCAAAGTTTATGGTTCAGAGGAGAAGGAGTTTGTTGACAGCAGGTTCTCCTCAAGCTGAGAGGAGGCTCTTTCCCTTTAATAGCAAGGGTAGGTCATGTGTGGATGTAAATAGTTGTTTGAGTGTGCATAAGTGAATTTAGGAATCTGATCCAAAATAAACTGACATGAACAAGAAAGTTGAGACTGACCCCAAAATAAGTTGTCTTATCCTAAACATTGGCAAGATGAGTAAAGCAAAGCAAACAGGAATAAAGAAACAGTTCAGAGTTAGGCACATGTTTCATCCATGTCTCTTTTTATTTCTACACTTGCTTAAGGAAAGAAAAAAGGGCTTTTCCGAATTGTATAAGACTTCTAAATACCTTTTTGAAAACTTCAGAAATTTTAATATTTTCAATGTGTCTTGCAATTTTGTTCTCTCCAGCATGATGTTACTGCAGTGCTATTTCCCCACCAGGCTGTGACACACAGCAGTGACTTACCTAAATGATGTGCAGTGGAGCCAGCTTATAAGTGTTAGAGTCCACGTAGTGCTTCTGCACCCTATTTTGGTCCAAGTTCCTGAGGGGGTATCTCTGCAGTACTTTTTGCTCTTCATACACATAAGCGGTCCTAAGGTGTCATGATGCTCTGGACTTGGTTGATTCCACGTTTGTTAGTGGTTTACAGATTAGCAATGCTACTTCCTCCACGGTGGGGGAATTCAAGCAGAAGAGGTCAAGGTCCAGATAAGGGGCCTGGGTTTACCTGTGTCAGCAAGGGTCACATGGGATGCTTTACTGCAGAATTTAATACCTGAATCTTCCAGAATACATCATGGTGTGCTGGGACACTTGGCCTTTCTGTGCCTGCAGTGATACTTCCACAGGAGGAGTGGGTAGTGGACCAAGTGCCAACATCTACTATTGAATCTAAGCTGCTAAAGTATGACTCTGCAAGTTATTTCAGTAAATCTACTCTCTTAAATTTAGTTAGGGAGAGAAAAATCTGTCCTTGGATCTGGGTGATGCTGTGTGAAACAATGTTGAGCAGTTACAGCAATATTTCCAATTCCCAGTATTTAGAAATCATGAGTCAGGTTTTCCAAATCTTAGAACTAATGAAATAGGCTTTTAAAAAGAATATTTCAGGGTGTGTCTTGTTTCTGCTTTCTGAGTTTTGTGGGTGCAACTGGTTTACTTGTGAACTATTTCAACAGAAATGTATGGTTTCTAAGTTTGCTTTTAAAAATGACACTTATCTTCTGACATTCCTGTCTTCTAGATCTGAGCTTTAACAGCAAGACCAAACATTCCTGGTAAATTTATATGTGCTAATAGATGCAAACTCCTTGCCAAATTCATATCCCCCACAATATGCAAGGAGCATCACAAGTGAAAAGTAAATTAAATCTGTGACTGTTTCATAGTTCTGTACTAGAGGTTGCAGAAATTTAAAGCAAATGTAGATTATAGCCAAAATCTGTTACACGGGTTTCATTCAAAGTAACTTTTCTGCCGTCAGCTAGCCAGTAACGTCTACTGAAGCCAACACTAAAAATTCAAAATAGGTAAGAAATAATTACTATAATAATCTTTTTTAATTTATCTTCTGTATTTCTGTAGGGTTTAACTTACTTTTTTTTTCCTCTTTCTTATGTTTAAGTTTCCATAGTTTATTTTTAATACCGTTTCTGTGAATGGTGACAGGTAAAACTTTAAAAAATGAAAGCTGAAACTCATAACAATCACCTAATGGTTGAAGCCAAGGCTGTAATGAAAGCATCAGTCATCTTGAGATCTGTGATATATTCTCTGGAATTAATAAAATCACTGGAATTGGCAACGAAGGAAAGGTTGCCTTGTGATCAAGTCACTCTGCCTGTATGTGATTTTATTGTAAGACTGTTGGGTTCGCAAGGTCTTTGAAGACTGGCACCCAATTCTGATAGACTTTTTTCCTTTTTTCTGTTTAAAATTGTGCTCTTTATAGTGTATTTGCATGGTTGTTTGCACACAAGGTTGTTTGGCCCAATCCAGCTCAAACCTGATATTATTAATACATGGATGCAGTCTTGGAGCTGGTTCTTACGTGACCAGAGGGTTCCCCCATCATTGCACTGTCCTCCAACCCATGACATTTGTGTCCCACTCTCCAGCATGTACAGGCAGACAACGTTCAGCCCTCGGCGCAGGCAGATTGCTCTAGCTCTGTTGATAGCAAAAAGAAGCTTCACTTGACTTCAGCTGTAGTTATAAAACTTTCCAGATACTGAAGACTTTGCTGCTTTTTGGACCGTATGAGCCTCGTGGAGTTCGGTAGGGTTCCCAGGAGTTTGCCTACTCCAAGGATCCATGCCAGTGTTTTTAGGAAGGTTTTTAAAAAAAACATGTATTACAATTGTTACCCATAATTGAGATAATATTGCAAAAATCTGTGAAGCTTATTGACCTGACAGAGTGTAAACAGCTTTTTGGAAGCCTCCCGATATGAAATATTCCAGCCCTTGTATTGTTCTTGTACACAAAGTGCATGGAGAGAATAAGCAATAAAATACCAGATGTATTTCCTTTGAAACATAATTGCAGTCCAGGTGCAGACCCCACTTTTCATAGTCAAAGATTTCCATCATTTTAACAGGATTCTTTTAAGTTATAGTATCAGCGTCTCCTGACCTGAATTTTCGGTCAGCCCACCGCACATATGGGACTAGTGGAAAAAGAGAGGGATTCACCTCTCAGTCTTCTTTGGCCACTGACTTATTTTTTTCCTGGGAATGGAAATTGAAATACAAGTTGGTGCCACTCAGGCAGTGATTTTCTGTGGGAAACACACCTGGCCCGAGGGAGCTGTGCTGAAACTCATTTGGTTTTTACAGAAAACCAAGCAAAAATGTTCCATTTTTTTTTTCCTTCTCTTTTCCTTGCAAGGGAGCAGAGCAATAAAATAATAATAATAAAAAAAAGGCATAACCGCCCCCCCCTCCCATTCTGACATGTTGAGTGCCAAAACTCAGATCAAGTCTTTAAGGCAAAGTGAGAATGCAATGAAAACAGGGGCTTTATTATAAAGGCAGGGCTGTGAACTTTTTAACTCTCCTGGTGCTCCCGGATGTGCCTCTTCGCACTGTACACAGCTGCTGAAGGCTTCCAGGGACTGTGGGTGGTGGGTGAGGAAAGGGGAAGAGGTGGTTTAGCTATGCACAATATTTCCCATAAGAAATAAAGCAGTAGAGTCTCACCTCACTGCCTGTTTTTCCACATATATTGAGACGGGAATGTATTTATATAACCCTATTAAAAGGGAACACTCGGTAGCAAACTCGGTCTTTAAATAGCTACTGTTCTGCATACTCCAGGCTCCAAACTCCTCAATTTCAACTCACACCCACTTACATTCTTTTGACATATTCCTCAGGTTTTTTTGTGACTTTGGGGTCAAATCCAAAACTTATTGAAAGCAGTGGAAAGACACCCAGTGAATTCAGTGGAATTTGGATAATAGTCTAAGAGCTCAGATACTATGGTGATAAATGCAGTAAATTACGTAGACAAAAGTTGCCCGTTTTGGGCTAGCTCTGCTTCTACAGTAACAAATTAAACTGTTGCTATTGACTGCCACAGGAATCAGTTCTGCCTCTTCCCTGGTGGCATTTAAGCAGCTCTCAAAACATTTTACAAATAAAGGGAGTATCTTTATCTCCCACTTTCAGATGAATAAATTGAGGCATGGAGCCACAATTAAACCTGCGAGTCAGACAGTGCAAAAGAGCTAGAATTAGACCTAGATACCAGTCCCTGGACCACCCAGTGGAAAAAGAGAGTCTATTATCTGCTAGCAGTCTCGTAGACTCTGCTGGTGCTACCAGGTCCTATTGATGCCAATAGGAGTGGAGGACAAGCAACGTCCTCCTGTAAATCGTTAAGCGAGCAGCCCTTCAGAAACAGTTTGTTTTTACCACCAAGATGCTTTATTTCATCCTTCACCCAGCTCCTCCATGTTCATATTTTCCCTTTGAGTCCTGTTATTTTGGTTCCATTTAGCAAATACATTCTTGGTTGTGTTTTTTTTCCCTGTGTCCCTCCAGCCACCTTAGTTTGCCTTTTTTTCTTCTTCTTTGCCTTAAAAACTTTTTTCCTCATTCAGTGCACTAAGTGGATTTACGAGCCATTTAGGCAGCTTACAGTGGCATTGCTTTTACAGTTCAGAGGCAGAATGGCCATAAAAAGATTTACAGTTACAGCAAGAGTCGGTTGCATGGAAGTTCGAGATCCAAATTAGACAAAGGGAGCAGGTCTGTGTGAGTGGCCAGTAAAAGAAGCTTGGAAACAAAAACAAATGAAACTGCTGTTAGAGGAGGAGGTTGGGGTGGGGGCAGAGAAGGAAAAGTTGCCTGTTAACTTCACGTTACTATTGCAACAGCTCTGTTAATTCTGTTATATAAAGCCCTTTTTCCTCCTTTTTTTCCTCTGTCAATGTTGTTGTTGGACAGATTTCTTTTGCAAACACAAATCTCAAACTGGAGAGCAGCAACTTCACACAGTAGTTGAGATTCCAAGGCAGATATTCCCAGGATGTTGGCAGTTGCTTTTACTGCTGCTGGGACTCCAGGATGCAAACTCCGGAGAATAAAACCAAGTGGCTGAAGTAATGGGGCCAGAGTGGAGGACTTCAGGTTGCGTTGCATTAGGATAATCTGTTTTTTAAAAGAAGGTAGAGACTGAGAAATAGGTTTGATCCTGTCCCTGACTAGACTTTTCCTGCTGACTTCAAAAGAAACAAGACCAGGCTTGACCAAATCCATAAAAAGCTGAGGCAAAAGGGAGATTTGCCACTGACGTTAAAGGAACGTGTCTGGGCGCATGAGAGAGAGACTGTTGCTGGGGTCTGTAGAAGGTTGGAGGCTGCACTTCTGTCAGGCTCAGACCATACACTATTCTAGCAGAGCTGTGGACAGAAACCACTTTGGAAAGCAACGGCCTTTAGGGGCAGCCTGAAAAAATGCCACCTCTGAATCTATAGGTGTGTCTGGGTGGATAGATGGATACAGCTCCATCTGCTCTGCTGGTGGCCCAAGTTGACTTTGATGCAAGCCAGCAATGGTCTGGGTGCCATATAGTCTGTACCATGGCCCTGCAGCTGGGCTAACAGGCCTTTTTGAGGGTTCTGAGCTCAACAGTTCAGGAATGATGCCATGCTAATGTAGCAGCAGGGCTTGAAACTGGTTGGGGTGCAGGTGGAGCAAGAACAAAATCTGCACTTACCCACAGAGATATGCTCTATTCAAGTGCAGCGTGAGAATGGCTCCAGTGAGCCTATGCCTGACTCCACTTTGTTCGGCTTTTATTGAACCCATGTAATTATATAGTGTGGAAGCAATTGTAAATAAATCATATACATAATAAAGCAAATCCTTCCCATTTTTTTAATACATGCTGATTATTTTTTTAGATAGTTGAAAAGCACACTGTCATTTTGTTTTCCTTCTTGTTGATGCTGTATTTATCCTGCTGCTCTCATTTCTATCCAACTTCCTGTTCAAAACATTGCCTTTTGTTTCACATAGATACAGCTCTCTTCATTTCCTGAAGTCTGTCACACAGCAATGCTGTGCCTTCTGGCCACCCCTCAGTCCATACCTGTGTTTCAGAAGGAGGTGATATGTCCATTAGTTCTTTGTAATTCTTAATTTCTGTTGGCTATCGTTACATTGTTTTGGGTAGCAGCAGCATGGCAGTTTTTATTTCCTAATTTGAGTATTTTTTTTTGTGAGCTTCACTGGTGAAGTCCTTGACGTTGCTGGGTCCCTTGGGCCTTGTTTCTTCATTGTCTTGGTTATCCTTTACTTGCTATGTGCTCACAGCTCTCCAGTGAGGTGGTTGTTACTGGTGTTGAAGAGGACGCTGGGATCCTCTGGATGAAAAAACACTCTATAAAAATAGATATTTAAACCTTGTTCTTTGCTCCCACACATTCTCACATGGATGTTAGCACTCTGGTTTCAGTTTATCTATAAGAGGAAAAAAAAATATCACAACGCTTTCCCTACATCCCTTTTAGATCTAGTTCTTCCTCCTTTAGACGACAAATCTAATAAGAAGAGTGGTAATATTTTAGAAAAGGTTGGCTGGTGTTCTGCTTTCTGGGGGAAGAAGCAGCCAGCCTCAGAGACAGGCTTCAGTCTAAGCCAGAGACAAAATGTCCCCCTAGCTAAGTGACAATAGCCAGACGGGCATCTCTTACCCCTTTTCCCTCCCTGCCGTGGCAATCCACACATGCAGCCGGCCCCTCGCAAGCCCCGGACACGTGGAGCTCATGGTGCTGTGTTTGCTTCGTGCCCGTTTGGGCTCTGCAGCTCGGCGATGTTAGCCGGCCTGACAGCTGCCTCCTTTGCTAATTGATGTTTCGTCCGGTGCTGCATAAACCTCAAGTGACCAGCCATTTGGGACACTGATGGATTTCTGTGGCTCCTGCTGGAGATGTTCAACAGGACACTGAACTGATACCAGTTCTGCTGTGTCAGGGCTGTTCCTCTCTCCTTCTTTTCACATCCCTCCTGCCCCAGTGCTCTCCTTTTCTCATTCCCCTCTTTCTTTTTCAATGAGAAGGGCCTTGAACTTCTGGTAGAGACTTGACATATGAGAGGAAGCATTGAAAAGGAGAAAAGACTACGTTTTATGAGTGATGGTTAAAATGTATTCTTGAACTACTATTTTTTTCAAAGTTGAGTATAGTCCCATGGACAATACAGCAATTTCCATGAAAAATTCTTACAGTGGTAAAAGGCTTCACTTTTTGGGGGGGGCAAAGGGGAAGATTGAAAATTAATACAGTCTTTTTGCAGACTTAGCAGGTCTGTATTTCTGCTTGATTTTTTCTTCTCATTCCCTCCCTTTTCTTCTTTTCCTTTTCCTTCCATAATAATGAAAGAAATAAATAAACAAATAGTTAAACAGTAGCTTTCAGACTTTATTATGATCCTATTAATTTTTAAAACCAAATCAATGTTTTCAATTTTAATCAAGTTGGCAAAAACATTGTGGAAATATTATGAAAAAAGGTCTACTATTGTTGAGCTTCTTTATAGAAACAAGTCTGCATTTCCCAGGGTTGGGAGAAGCAACCTTCTTCTTTCTTTCTGAAGAAAATAGAAAGGATTTTAAAAAACTAAATTTTAATGGCCATCGATGTCACAGGTCACTACATCTGGGATCCAGTGCCAGGTCTGAGATTGTCAGAAAAGGTAAGTTAATTTTTCCACTGCTGGAATTGTTTTAACTCCTTCTCCCTTCTCTTTTGCCTTCCACTTATCACCTCTTTCAGAACTGAAAATGGACTGTACACCATTGCAGAGGGCTCGATCACCCTCCTCACCACCCTTCTCCATCTCCAGTGGGTCCTCCTGTCCAAAGGCACAGTGGGGCAGGGGAGGTGCTGCTGTTCCCTCCAGCCCCAAGCACGGCCTTGCACGGGGCAAATCCCATGTCCGCAGTAAGGCTCAGGCTGGCCAAATGAGCTGCGTATCAGAAATGACTTTTACTTAACCTAGGAGGCCCCCACATCCCCTCTAAGCTGTTTTTTACTGTGTCTTCAAGTGTGTAATGTGCTCCGTAAACAAATAACCTGTGTTTTTTTAACTGGGTCATTATGAGTGGAGTTGTACTTCAGGCATGGGACATGGGGAGGAAGTGGTGGGACCAGGAGCAGAAGGGGAGACAGCGGGAGCCTCAGACCCAGAGGACTGCAAGGAAGCAAAATATGGATGGCTGCCAGAACAAACGCAGAGTCTTTTGGGAAATGGTTTCGAGGCCTCATGAAGAAGTCAGAGAACAAAGAGGTAAAAGAAGGCACAAATAATGTCAGACCTCCAGGAGAGCCGTTGGCCATGGGCAGGGGTTTGACCGTGCTTCTAGGTAGCACGTTGTTTTGCTCTGTTATCACACCTTTGATGAGGTTGTCTGTGGAAATCGAAGCCAGAACCTTTGGACCTCTACAGTCCAGAAACATGAAGCGTTACAAAAATGAGTGGGGGAAAAAAAAAAAAAAGGAGCTTGAAAATAGCAGCAACTTTGTAAATCTCCATATGTGGTCTACCTTTGGGGGCTGGAATGAGGATTCTCAAAGGCATTTATATGGCTAAAAGTCTGTGAGGCCTTGTCAAAGCACAATGTTGTATTAGAAAGAGCAACGTCTGGGAAAATTCCTGCGCATGTTTCCTCCCAGCTGGTTTGTGTGAGTTTATGGCCCTCTGACTTGTTTATTAAATTTTACCTTTTGGATTTAAATCACAAAAACTCATTGTGAGAAAAAAAAATGCACTTCTTGGCTTCTGTTTACAAACTGCATCAAAAAAAGCTTGTATTTCTACTCTCATTTCTCTAGGAATTTCAGTGTTGTAAGTCCCCTTTTTATTCCACCAATGACTATGTTTAATGTTGCTTTGGAATAGTTATTAGTAAACTGCAATTTCGAAGCCTGCAGGCGGCACCCAAGAGCACTGAAAATTACTTCTCCAAGCTTTCTGGTTTTATTGGCCAGATTCTGATCTCAGTCACATTGTGGAGCTTTGCTGCCTGATAGAGGTGAGGATCTGATCCCATGTTTTAGTAAAATGAGGCTTCACTGATTTACAGCTGAGGAAAAAAAATACCTGTCACAGCTTCTTTCTCTCCAGGGTCGACTTAATTTTTCCTGTTCAGTGGTCCATGGGAGGCTTTTTGGGTGCTGGCTTTGGGAGCAGGTATGGTAATACAGACCGCTTATAATGAGCTGGAGAACTGCAGAGCTTCACCCTCATTGACAGGAGTGAGAGAAATGGCTCATGAACATCCCGAAGCAAAATGTGCAGTTCCAGGGATACAATAGTGATACAGTAGATAGGATATCCTGCCAAAACGCTGTCTAAGTAGCCATTAATGGACATCTGAGTTTTGCTAAATAATTAATGTGTCTGTTGTATTTTTTTCTTATAGATCTTTCAAGGAATTTAGTTTCTGTTCCTTTGCATTAATTTCTGTTCCCTGAAATGCTGCTTTTGAACCTGTCTTCTCAAGCATTTGTAGACATTGTAAGGCAGTTTTCAAATAGTAGCTCATGTCTGTTACAGCCAAAAAGCATTTAGCCTCAAGTGTGTAACAAGATAGATACCTCTCTTTGTTCTCATGGTATAGTTTGCAAACTGAGGTGTAGACTTCTGAAGTGGACTTGCCAAAGGCAAGCTATAGGCCCATATAATAGGCAAGAACAAGTCTTATCCTTTGACCAACACAAAGAAAAACTTTAACAGAGCTTTAAAAACTACTAAATGGACTGTCTGAATCCTAGCAGCCAAGGAGTTCTAAATAACACCCTTTTGTCCATCTCCACCCATGAAAAATGGCTATTCTTTTGTTGTCCATGCTGAAAATATCAGCATGTTGTACTGACTGTGCAATCTCACTTTGCAAACTCACACAATGCAGAAATCTGGTATAAATGGTGGGGTGTGGAAATGCTGGTAAGTACAAACCCCCTTCCCCCCTCCCCCCCGAACATAATTAGTCCTTTTCCAATTTTTCCTTGGTGTCTCTTTGGTTGATCCTACTGCCCCAAATGACTGGAGAAGGCTCTGTTCCTTGTTTTTACCAGAAGCTGAGTACCTGGAGAGTTTTGCCACCTTCATTCAAAATCCTGGCTATAGGCGTGAGGAGGATTTGAGCTGCAATAGAGCAACTCGTATTCTTATCTTCTTATCACCAGTTATTTTCCCTGAGCGCCAGTTCACCACTTTGGCTTCAGCTTGCCGTTGTCAAAGGGAAAGAAACTGATATAATCATAATATTAATGGCTGGATCAAACATGTCCCAACAACCAGGGGAGTACCCAGGGTGGAGTTCTTGGTGTAGACTTTGCTGAAGGTGGGAGATGTTCCCTAACATCACTTGAAGATGTGGGAGTGGATCCAGGCAGAGCAGGGAGTTTTGGGGCAGACGTTGGGTCTGGACCGCTCCGGTCCTTGCAGGGAGGATGCAGCACCGAGTGCTCTTCTCCGCTTTTAAAAATAGCAGGTAGGTCACCAATTAAGGTGGGGAGCTTAGCTCCAAATGATGGGCAGTTCTCTGAAACAACCCCAACCTTTCAGCATATCCGCTTAGGACAAGGTGTTCTTCCTCTTCTGAAGCACAAACAAAGGAAATGTATCTTCAGGAAATGTTTATTGTCTGAAGGTTCGACAAGGTTCGACAATACCCGGAAAAAAAAATCCCCACAAAATTAATATAAAACTAGGAGGGGCTATTGAAAAAAATGCATGATTTTTTATGAGCTAAAGAGAAGAAAATGTGCTGTAATGCTCAATGCCAGCGGCGAAGAGTGCAACCGGGCGACCGTGGTGCAGCTGATGTGTGACCCCTGGACCCAGGCGTCTGTGGGCCAGGTGAGTCAGGAGGCAGTTCCCTGTCTCCATCCTCTCAGCTCCTTGTGTGTCTTGAAACAGTCACTGGAAAACACAAAAAGTGAGATACTTAGCAATAGAAATGTTTACATATTGGAAGGAGAGATGCTACTTAACACCTAACCCAAAGGGGTAATTTCAACCCCTAAACCTGTAGGAAGACTCCTCCTTTTTTCAGCCCCCAGGAGATGTGTTAGACACATTTTTTCTGAATGCTGCGCCTCGTTCCCCCTCCTATTTTCCACCCTTTTTTTCCCTAGCCTTGGAGAGCTGTAGAGGAAATCTTGAAGGCAGCTGGAAATTAAGGGCTCTGGAAATGAAACCTATGAGATTTAATGCCTTAACTAAGAATGAAGGAGTTAAAAAGAAAAGAAAAGAAATATTTAATTTAGTTCTCTAAAATAGGGCTCTGCCCAGTCCCCTTCTCCCACATAGGCACCACTGACACCCTACCATGGAAAAGAAGCCAGCATGTCCCTGCCGTCTGCCGCAGACCTGTAACCTCCTGCTGCTCCAGGCTGGCTCCAGCGTGCTACGCTGAGTCTGAGCTGCCTGAAATGAGCAGGGAGAGAGGCTTCCACAGAAACCTCTAAATGGGTTTTAATGTCTCCCCACCATAGGATTCCCGGAATTAATTTGCGTCTGGCTTTTGAAATCAGGGGCGCTGTGTTAAGGAAGATGGATGCTCCTAAGAAGTATTGAAAAGAATGAAGGGATGACAGTGGTGGTTTATGTAGCAAGCCTGGCCATGGATGCAGAGTAGTAAATGTGGTTGGTTGATTGAGATCAGATTCTTTTCTTATTTTTTCCAGTGGCAACACCCATGTAGTTTATTTATTTATTTTCCCCTTTCACTTCAAGGCACCTAACACCACCACTGTATTTTATAAATCCCTGTGATCATAAATCTAGAATGATGGCATTCTTGGTTTCCTCAGAGGCCAGGAGTCTATACCCACAGGAGACAGATGGGAGAAATAGCCAGCAAGCTTTCTATATTATTGCATAGAATTGCAGGAACTGGTTTTGGTTTACACCGCATGGGGGAACGCAGTGTCTGCACAGAGCATCTCCATTTACTGCTTCCTCTGCCTCCAGCCAAGGCAGGATTGCTTACACTCCCTCTGCACGCTACTGGGTAGGGAATAATGTCATGCCTGCCCTGCAAAAGATGCAAAGCCACTGCTTAGCATCAACTGTTTCCTTATCCTGCTGGTAGGATACGTCTCAAAAAGATTAGGAGTGGTTCATGGAACTGTGCAAAGCAGGTGTGAGACTACAGGCTGGTTCAGCTCCTTTCTCCACTTCCCCTTCTGTGCCTTGTCCCAGCTGAATGGCTCCAGTAACTGTGTGAAAAAAGCATCCCCTTACTTTCCCTTCCAGGGCAGCAGTGGCTGGAAAGACTTTAAAAACCCCAGGATGTGGACAGTAAATAGAGATGGGTGCTGCAGCATGAGTCAGACCGTACTGCAACATTGGGAATTGTTTTTCTGAAGTTTAGAAGATGATTTTTAAAAGTAGGGGATTTAGTTTACATTTTTTTTGTGGGCCACAAGGTCAGCTATGGTGTAAGAGCTGGATTTAGATTTTGAGTAATCTCTGAGCTTTGAAGAAAAAAAACCCAACCAAACCCAAAACAACAGGCATGTTTGATTTTGGTGCTTTGCTTCATCTTGCTGCCATAGTAATGGGGCTGCTTGTGGTGTTGTGGAGGCAGCCCCACAAGATCTCTGCTCCATCCCTCCTCTTCCTATCATTCACCTCCTCCCCAGCCCTACCAGAGTCAAATATAAACTTTCTTAAAATGAACACAAGACTCATTCCACTTGACCAAGCCTGACTTCCCAGAAAAGAAACATGGAGAGCAGAGCAGGCAGCCCCCTTCTCCCGGAGCTGCCAGCCTCCAGGGAGGCAATGGGGGGACCCAGAACAATTCTGAGCCTTTTGCAATAGAGAAGAGGGTGCCAAAGCAGGGATCCCACTTATGGGGCTTCCTGGGGTTCACTGTAAAATAGCAATATTGCTGAATTAACTTTATTTTCACAGTTATGATTTCTTTTTTCAGTCTAGTTGTATCCTGGATAACACAAATGTTTCATTGCCTTGATAAGGGATCAAAAGGAACCAGGTCAGTAGGACATATTGGCGGTATTGATAGAAGAGGGCTCGTCAGAGATCAACACTTAAACTAATTTGAACAGGGCAATAGCTCCATATCCTTTATGATCATTTTTACTCTTTCCCTTTGTTTTCTTTCTATTGATAGGAAAAAAGCAAAAAAGAACCCCACAAAAACCAAAAATCAATCTACCATTGCCAAAACAGCATATATTAATTAAATGAATGAATAGAAAAGAAAAAATAATATATGCTAAGGAGTTTTCCAACCTAAGTTTGCCTTCAGAGTGGATTAAATTCATTTTTGCTATGCAGAAGTCAGCTAGTACTGCAGTGATATGAATGTGCTTGCCCTGTACCAGCTGGCCACGAAGGTGGACAAGTGAGTGGAGACTGGAAAGGCTTCAGTTCTCACTCTCCAGGGTAGCTCTTCCAGATGCTGGACATCCCCTGGCCTCTGTGCCAAGTCCCATCTGCTTTGTCCCTCGATGTCTGGTAGCATACTTGAGGCAACAAAGGTCTGTGGTGCAGCTGCCCTCAAACCACAGGACCAGCCGTGACCTTTTGGACTTGAAGTCCATGCTTTTTCTTAGACTCCCAACCCCACAGGCGTCCCCTGTGTAATTCCTCGGGAGCAGCATGTGTGCAGGTGTTACGGGACTGAAATGATTCTCTCTGAAATAGCATGGGAAAGGAGCAAGCGTAGACAAAATAATAAATACACCTGTATAGGACTCCTTTTCCTGACCAGGCAGTAGATGTTTTGGGACCTAGGTCAGAGTTATCTGATATGTCCCAGATCCCCTCTCCCTGCGCTCATCACCTTCTCTAGCTCACGATGTTTATCTACCTTTCCTTTCCCAGGACAGGTATCTTTGATCTCGGCTGGCCTCACTGTTGAACAGTCTCTCTTGCAATGAAAGCCTGAGCTTCTGATCCTCTCTAATCCCAAAACATCCTGTATGGTGGTGCGAGTCTCTCAAGTTTCTTTGTCTTACTAGCAATACCTGGTTTGTTATTTAAAAGGAAAAAAAAAAAAAGATTAAAAAAAAAAAAAGTGAGAGAGACTTTTCAGTGCACCAAACCTACTCTTTACATAACAAAATCTTAAACTAAGACAGCTGAAATGTTCCCTCCTGACAGCAAACTGCTGTGAGCAGCAGCAGTCACTCGGTGCTGAACTCAAACAGCTTCCTCTGCAGGTCCTCTCGCTTCATCTATGCCCATATTCATTGGCAGCCTTAATGAGGACAGATGTAATTAATGAAGATTGACCAACACTTCTAAAAATATAGTATGTGCTGCTAAGGATAACATTAAAAGTTTAAAAAATAAAAAGCAAGGAAAAAAATTATTTTCATCTTAGGTTTCAATTTACTACTAATTTTTTTTTTCTCTGCTGTTTTACACTATAAGCATTGTCTATTTAAGCCAGAACAGATTAAAGCTAATTGTTAGGCCCCTCTGTTTTTCATTCTTACTGTTTTATCTCCTAAGCAACTTTATTTGGTACAAGACAAATAATCTGAATTCCTGAAGTCAGAAACAAGGAGTGGGAGTCCGGGAAACTGGCTGCTGATCTAATGCAGTTTTTGCAAGTGTGGTTATGGTTAGAAACTCTAAATATGGCACCGTGTTACTGTACACACACAGTAACTGCACCCTCTGTGTCAATGTCTGAGTCACAGGAGTGTAGTTTACTGACAAAAACATGTTTTACTACTCTGGGCCGAGGAATCAATAGAGTTGGGAGTGAATGAGCTGAGCTCGCTCCATTGAATGTGCCCAACTCAGTGGCACCCGGGGTTTGCCGCTGGTGAGAGGGATGGAAGCGGCAGAAGGGGCATTTTTTGGCAAGAGGATGTTGAGCTGAGGGGAAGGGAATGGTTTGTTTGTGTGGGATGAAGATGCCAGGGAGTGGGGTTCCTGGCTGTCAGCACACGGGGAGGGGGCTGCGCTGGGGGAGCACAGTCAGGAGAGCTGCGGGATGCCCATGGGAATGAACCGATTCCACTTCTGTCAAAATATTGGAAAAGTTCTGTTTCCAGCACCATTTGGGGCAGAATTGTCTTCCCAACCTTTGATGCTGTAAACCAGAATTGACACCCTGTGGCTCCTTCTCCCCTCCCTGCAGGACAGGCTCCTTCCACCAGCAAAAGAACTGGCAAAAGCTTGAATTTTCAACTTTTGAACCGAACTGACTTGATCTGAATGTTACTGTCAGAAACTAAATTAATATAATGTTCTTCTTTCAACAGAGCCCCCTTTTTAAAATCTTTTACATAATAAGTATCTACCAAGGAGACTGGCTGGTATTCCCATACCTTACGCATTCATCCGAACCTTTACTATTGACTGACTCACACAGCACGCGGCTGTAAGAGTTCTTAATGGAAAGTATTAAATAAATTTGGTTTCATATTTGGTAAATAGGAGGTGTCTTTTCTTTGTGCTTGAATTTGTGTTTCAAATGTCTGCTTGTGTTATTTATATTAATATATTTCATGGGCTGCTTAATAATAGTAGCAATTAAGATAATAACAATAAATACTAATAATGCTGAGCTCTTCTGCTTTTCATCAAAAGAGGTCAAGACTCAAGGGTATACCTCTGGGGCTGGTATAATGTAGATCTGATCTCCTCCTGGTATTTCTTTTTGTGGAAAGTTAGAAGTATCATGCAAAGATCAGATCGTCTGTATTTTGGCCTCTGGAATGTCTCTTAGGCATTATAAATGCCAGTAAGAAACATAAAATTGGAAAGAAAACAAACACCAGGACATTGAAAAATGTAACCACAAATACTGACCTATTTGGGATTTTTTTTCTGATTTAGCAGAACACTATTAATATTATAATTAAAGCTATTTTGTAGCCTGGGGGCTTGAACACCTGGCTCTTATTAGAGCTGGATCCATAGACTGTAGTGAAAAAAAAAGAAAAAGAGGACAAGAGAGGAGATGGCCCAAAGGAGAACACAAGAGGGCACAGTGGCACCTGTGGTGTGCTTTTTCGTTTGCTGGCTTTTTGAAATATTGAGGGCAAGGTAAATTTAGGCCTCTGTTTGTGTGACATAAATAATTATGGTAACACAGTTGATTAGTTGGAATGGTCAAAACGTAATTTTGACAACTTGGAGTGGATTGTTTGCTAGAATTATTGTTTGGTTAGCTATGAGGGTCAAAGGCAAGATGTGATGACTGAATCGTATAAGGTTAATATGGCAATAAGCCCCACTATAAGTTTGACAGAATTAACCTAGCCAGTCACTAGAGAAGGTACATTTAGTATTAAATAATCTTCAAAAAGCGTGTTGTAGGTAGGTGCTTTCAGCAGCTTTCCTCATCTATTCCACTATTCTTGTACCGTATTGTGCCACTGGAAACTGGTTCTGTGATTTCAGAAGCAAAGGATACTAATGCTGATTTCATTTTCTGTTCAAGGAGGATGTATGTTTCTGCAAAGTCTTTTCCACATGACTGATCGGAAGCAACACAAGCAAAACCTTAAGCAACCTCACCCCTGCTGCTAAATTGAGAGGTCAGTGGTAAAAATTTTCTTCCCTAACAGTGCTGTAGATAGTTATTTGGAAGGAAGTGATACAAAGATAATCATTGAATCTACTAGGTTGGAAGGGACATTTAAGATCATCTAGTCCAACCATCAACCTAACTCTGTTAACCTGCCTTTTAAATGCCTCCAGGGATGGTGCCTCAACCACTTCCCTGGGCAGCCCATTCCAATGATTAATAACCCGTTCAGTGTAAAAAATTTTCCAAATATAAGCAGGATCCTATCCCAGATGTTAGTTTGAAGTTCAGAGATCACAGTATTCATTGGATGTCTCATGCAGGGTGCTTGCTGTGGGAGCAAACAACTTCCCTGTACCATGGGCACTTGGCTATATTGGCTTTTGTGGAGGGAGAACTGAGGTCAGAACTGTTCCACCAGAGCAAGTCCAGCAAAGGTTTGCAAACAGTCTTTTTTGTATTTGTTTGATCGCTGTTTCTGACTTTCACAGAAGGTTGCAGACTGCGCCTTTACCATGGGAATTATGGTTGAAACCTCTGAGTGCTGTAATCCATGACATGACATGACTTTACAATGAAAAATGAACAACTCCTCATCCTTGGGTCTCACATACATAGTATTCGTAAGACACAACTTCTCCTCCCATCCAAACCAGCCTCCAGTGGTTTCTTACCCTCCCATAAGTCAATCAGTCTGTTAGTGTATATAGAGCTGTGAAAGGAAGATGCGATACTACACTGCATGCAAAAAAGCAAAGAAACAAGATCATTAACATCTTAATATCCTGTCCTGACATCTCACAAATTATTTCAGACTTCATAGCCAATGTAAACAGGTTTGTTTTCAACTCCCCTAATTGCCTGCTAATTGAGAGCAGATGCAGGCCTTAACTTTCGGCAGATAAAGAACAGCCTCTTCTCTAGGGCTTCGCATCTGTCATGAGGTCTCTGATGCCTGAGTGCTCCCCTGGTTAGCGATGCCGAGGCAGAGAGGGATTGGAGCTGCTCCTCTTGAATCGCGCCCGAAACCTCGGTGAGCCAGAGGGGAAGGCAGAGCTGTGGGACTCATCAGTAACATCATCGTCATTATTGTTTCATTTCGTACTTCAGTGCACTTTCTGCAACAGCGTAGGTTTCCTTCTGGGGGGTAGTTCTCCGAATTATAGATGGGTTTCTCGTTATGATAGAAATCACTGGGTTTATGAAAAATGCATTGCTGTCATATTCCATTATCTACTTCCTCCCATGCTGCAATCCTGTAGCTTGCAAGTCATTAGAATCTTTTTCAGAGTTCCTTTGAAATAATCCTTTCAAAAAACACTATTCATTGGGTATGACCCCGGAGAGATACTGTCTGGTACTAAAGCTCTCTTTTAGTCCGGCGAGGGAGACCTGTAACAACAAGATAAGTGCAAGTATATTCCGAGTAATGTCTGGAGTTTGCTGCCTCCCATTAAATGCAATAAGAGCTCACAGTTCAAATGGTAGAATTTTGCTTTGTAAATGTAGGAGAAAATTTAGTTCAGATACATAGGTAAATTTGCATTTGGTAGTGATTTAATGTTCCATGGTCTGTTTTAGTTCCAACTTAAATATTACATTAAAACCAGCAATAAAAAAAAAAAAAAAAAAAAGAAAAAGTGTGCTAACTGCTGGGTTCAGAAAGAGTGGATATGATTTTGTTCTTGCTGTCAGTGTAGCAGTGAAATGCCTTTTACTTTCTCCTATTCATTTAGCAAGTCAGCAACACTAGTTAAATGATAGCCCTCCGGTCTTTCTTCAGGATTGTTTTTGCAAATGAAAGCAGGAACTTCAAATCCTTATGTTTTTCGTATCACTTACAAGGTGTTTTGTGAATTTTAACATTTTTGCGTCTGTCTGTGAAAAAAGGGAATAATTCTCAGCGAGAAGTGCCCTTTGTGCAGGGAGGCTGCATGGGTTTGTACCACGGGGTTCAGAAGGTCACAAAGGGATATTTTAAAAAACACACCACCCAAAAATAAAAAAAAAAAGCCTGGTAGTTTGTGAATGATAAATGGCTAGGAAAAAAAAAAAAAGGAGGGAAGAATTCACATCTAACCAATGTCATTCAGAAATACCTAAAGCACCTGGCGTCTGGATTATGAAACATTATTCAACCCCTGAACTGCAAAACCTTCAGGTTTTCACTGTGATTTCTGCACGAAGCCTTTTTTCTCTCACAGAGCTGGCTCCAGGCCTCCATGTGAACACAGAGTCACCCCTGCCGACATTATCCCTCTCTGGAAAGTTGCCACAAATCTCGCAGCATAAAGGCCTGATCTAACAGCGATGCGAGCGGTTTAAGAGGAGGGCAGGGGGGCTCGAAGTCGGTAGCACAAGGCATAACAGACTGAAGCAGCGGTCCATTAAATCAGCGCACTGGGGCCTAGGCATTTACAGTCACACAGTCAGATGTTTCCAGTAATTATTTCCCCATAGCATTTTTATTAGGTGCTCCATAAATAATATTCACTGCGTACTCTTCTCGTGGTCTTCTGTAAAAAGAGAAGGAGGAGAGAAGAGAAGGGGAATTCACTTTGCCTTCAGCTGGATTTTGAGGTAATTCTGTCTTTCAGTCCTGTTCAAGTAGATACGAGTTTGGAAAATATGGGCAAATTATCTCCTCGCTGACCAAACATTGTTCCCTAAAGCCATCATTGGGCCAGCTTAAACAAGGCAGATTTAGGTTTGTTGCTTGTCATAGATCTCATACAGACCTAGGATGGGCAGGAAAGCAAGTTCTTAGATTGGAGTGGGATCTTTTTTGTATGTACTCTTTGTTTGTTCTTAATTATTATTTTTTTTAGTATTTACATAGGTCAAATCCAGGGTCATCACATCAACAAACAGCACTGCCTTCTCCTCTCTGGAAAGACCTTCCCAATACTTCCTCAGTACTGTTGCTGTTTGTTTAATCTAGTCTGTACATAATGCACCTATTGCTATTGCTAAACACCGACATTTTGATGGAGGTTACTATGTAAAGGCTTTTTCCATAAAATAAATGTATTAGTGTTAAGCCATACAGCTTCTTTCCTGGCACTAGGACACGTGTTTTGCAGAAGGCTTTTACTCAGGTATTTGGTTTTCAACAGCAAATTTCTAGCCAAAGTAAGATTCCCCAAATAAACTGAAGGATCTGGGGACTTATTTTTTTTACTTATTGGACTGCAGTATTGCAACCAACCCGAAGTAGAACTCAGAGAAGCAACAGTAAGAAGAGGGGCAGTAAATAGTCATGGTTCAGGTTTGCTACTACAAGGGTCACAAACTTCCACTTGTGTGTGCAAAACATCTAAGCAGCTGCAGGTGTGTATTTATATGGATTTTATATATATTATATATTTATATGGATCTACCTACAAGTATGGTACTTCTGTGTAAGATAGAAAATCTGTGCATTGAGTATAGATGTGCACAGGGAGCACAGAAATTGTTAATAGTTGGGCAGAAAATAGCGCTTTAATTAAAGAGGGTGTTTTTGCTTATTGTGACTGTCGGTGCCTGCTGAGGTTTGGTGGTCTTGCTCCTTGGTTGTCTTTGTGTTCTTATATGAGGGTGCAGTGTCACGTGGCTGTGTCTCAAAGGGAATGGAGTGGACTAGAGCTATCTCAGCTGCCTTGGTTGCTGGCTGAAGTATATAGTGTGGTCGTTTGACCCACACAGATCTCACACCTTGTCCAGAAGAGCCACGTGAAAGACCTTCCCCCGGCTCTGCTGGGAACAAACTGGTGAAGCCTGTCACAGCCAAAAGATGCTCTGCTGTTGGCCATGGCTTTAGCAATGCCAGAGGATGTCATGTCAGTTGGAAAAGACGAATCATCTGTTTCTCAGAAAATATCCTCTCCAGATAATTTCTTAGTTCCTTTTGTTCTCTGTTTCGTTTCTGAACTGCTCAAGCTGGGGAAGTTGCAGCCTGAAATGAAATATGAACTCATTCAATATAAGTGTATGTATCTATTTTGTGGTGTAGGAAGATTCAGTTCAGTGAACCCAGGCCATTGGCATTTTATAATTTCCTCTTGCTCCAGCAGGTAAGGGATTAACCCATTGTTATTCCTCTCTAAAGGAACAGAGAAAAAGATATACACTGCAAAGACCTTGATTCTTAAAAGAAAATAATGATCCATTGGGTTTTTAAAGAAATATTTTATTGGAACCATAAGGTTTCTTTTTTTGAGAGAGAGAGAAAATTTGAAATCCGGAGTTTATTTTTCCTTCAGTGTCTCTCCTAAGAACCAACAGGAATTGAGATATTTTTTTTTCTCTCTTGTGTTTGTGCCTACTTATTAAACACACATGTGGCCTGGATTCCTTGCGTAGGTGCAAAGAAATTTGAAAAAAAGAGAAAGAAAAAAAGGTGTAACCCAGTCCATTGACCTGTCTCTTTGCCCTTAGGACTCTTTCGAACAGCTGTGAGAAAAAGAAAAAGGGGGGCGAGAGAGAAAAAAGGAGGCAGTTTAACAAGCCAAATCCAGATGTTCATTTCATACACACACCCTGAACAGCTTTTGCATGGTTTATTTCGTTTTCTGAAACCATTTTTCACCAGCCTGTTTTCTCAGCTGGGAAACTTCTGGTGTAGTGTTTTCAAAAAAATATTGCATTTGGCATTACAAGAAAACAGAGCCTTTAAGACATTAAAAGGACAATATCCTTGTTTGACTTGGCCCAGGGAAGCAGGGCTATAGGAATTTTAGATTTTTGTACCACCCAAAGAATAGGTAAAAGAAATTTTCCACTCTTAAACCCAGTTTACATGGGAATTTGAGCATTGATTTAGCTTGACTTTTTTTTTTTCTTTTAAATACTTCTCTGAGGACTTTGTGTTAGTGTAGGGTGGATTTATTACCATGAAGGAGTAAGCAAAGTGATAGCAATCAGTTCGTGCATAGATTCTGATGAACCGTAGTTCTAAACTCAAACTGATGCTGAATGAACCTTGTTTTTGTTTCAGAAGGACCGGATCCTCATATGTCCATTCACACCAACATCTACATTATGTAGACAGATAAATCTGAAATTATAGATGTGCAGTTTCTCTTTAATTACAGCAGAGGTAAGCAACACCATATGAACCAGAATTTCTCTTGGCTGTGTGAATGGCAGGGAGGATGGTGATTAGCTGATAGGACAGTGTCTACACTGAATTGAGAGAGATCCCAACAGCCACCAGGTAGTGAGTGGAATTGGGAAGATCAAGTACAAATAAGACCTTTACTGCTGTCGCTTAGCTAATTAAAGTATATATTGCCTTCAAAAAACCCCAGTGCAAAACCCCAACTCTGCTGAAGCCAGTGGGTGATTTGCAGTTGTCTGTTATTTACAACTGTAGGTCAAAAAAAAAACCCTGTTTTTTTTTTTTTAACCTGTGTTATCCTGCAAGTGCCATTCACTATTATTTACGGTATTGGAGAGAGAATAGATCTAAATTCCTCTGTGTAAAGAAAGGCCTATAACTTTGCAAAAAGTTTGAGCAATGCTTTGGTGATCCATTTTCTTTGCCTGTTCTAAAGTTGAAAAAAATTGCAGATATTCTTATCAGAAATGTCACCATCCTGTACAGATCTCAGACCCCATCAGCTATGAAATAAAAGCAGATGATAAGAATTGTCAGTGAGAATTTCAAGACATACATTGTGGCTAAATTAAATAGACAATGAAAAAACTTTTTTAAAAGATCCTAATCCATAAAACTGCAAGATTACTTAACCAGAAATAGAAATGTTTAAGTTATTAAGATATCCCATGCCCATATTTTCCTTTCACTTTGCTACTGCTAAAATAAGAACAAATCATCGGGTCTCTGTTGGCATTACAGAGCATTCAGGGATAGGGTGTGTATGGACCTGTTTGTGCATAGGCATCGGTCTGTGCATCCTTGAGCCTTGGCAGTGCCTGGTAGTGGGAATACTGGCATGTTGGTGTCAGAACACCACCAAGCGGGCTATAAGAACTTGGTCTTTGAACTAATGTTCTCTTCAGACAGAATTTTAAAAAAAATAAGCAAAATATAATTAAGACTTAAAATGCATTAGGCAGATTATTTGGCCGGTAGAGAACTAGAGTGGAAAGCTGCCAAGCAGTACTAGTAAATTCTGTTGATCAAACTGGTAGTCTTTTTAAAGCCACTGATTTGGTACACAGATAGAATAATCCTGGAGAAAGTATATATTGTCTGTCCATTTGAGGAAACTGCACATTTCTAATGTATAACAGTGCCTTAATATGGTTATATCCACTTCTCTTTTTCTGGTAATGTGCATTGCATATTCATGTGTCCATGTCTCTGTATTTATTTACATGCATAGTTACACATACATTACTATAGACATCTAGACAAAAGCATATATTAGTCCGTTAAAAAGGGACAGTCTGTTTCTGTGGATATCAAACCTAGAGCCCAGGCAGCTTCACATCTGACTTTGGGTCATAAGACCTCCTAATATTTGCACTCAGAGATAGCTAAATCCAGGAACTTCTGCATAGAAATTGTCATGATTCCGTATTTGGAAATATTCTGTTAGTCAATGCTCTTAGGTGTTTATCTTGAGTAATTTTAGAGATATCAGGCCATCGATGTGTACATAGGCCACTATATATATCTCTACTGGAAGGACAGTCATTAGGGGTGTGTAGGAAATGGTGTCAGGGTTTCACTTTGTGCTTGCTGAGTACGTGGCAGCCTTGGGCTGTGGCAGTTCTGTCCTGCTGTAAGACAACATCAGCAAAAATGATTTGGGAGCTGAGGAGAAAATGAGGCGGTGATGGCATTGTTTGGGAGAATTTGGAATAACGCTGCCTTGTACTGTCGGCAGGACCCTTCCAGTCATGTAAAGGGAAAGGCCTTGTGAAGTGTGAGGGCTCTTATCTCATTCAGTCTTTCAGCAAAGCAATGACCCATGCCACATGGCCTCCCAAAAATGCCTTCTTTGTTTAGCCAAGAATTACACCCTGTAAACATTCCTAATCACTGCATTGAAATGGTTGTGTTTATTATAACAGTCTGCCATAAACGTTGGTTCAATAGTCTGTTCTGAGAGGGGTTAATACGTGCTCTGGGAACACCATTATGAGTGGTGAGGAGTCCCAGAGATAGTCTCTGTCATCTCATTTGGTGTCACCCAATGCAGAGGCTCAGCATTGCCCGCTCCACTCCATGCTCTGTTTCCCTATGACTTCAACCCAGGTTTGCCTAATACTTTGCAAAGTATGGGAAAATATTTTGTAATCAAAAAGATCGAGGTTAAGGGGAAATCATGATACTCCTTTTTGTCACACCCTGGTAAATTCATTTCGTTACTGCTAATTGTCACTGCAGGAAAGTTGTGTGTCATCCTTAGTTGTCCTCTCCACAGACTTTCTATGGTTATGACCCTGCCAGTGAGAAGAGATACATCATGTTTTAAGGGAATTTATTTTGTCAATATCATTGCACTGTTTTCTGGAGACATGTGAATGAGACATGTGAACTAAGATAACAAAGCTGCTTTTTGTCCACAGAGTGCATCTGTGTCCCTGGCTTAGGGACAGTGAGGAAGGGAGTGAGATTTATCCACTTCCTGAGATGACAGAGGATGGGACAGTGCCCGTTCCGGTCACCCATACACCATGCTGTGTGTTTGTGTAGATCCCAGTACAACATTGCCTTCTTCCACAGTGGGAGAGACATGATGATAATAATGCTCACAGAGAATCAAAGGCCCAAATGGTGGACAGTGCAGCCTATATTTTCAACGACGCTTTATTGTGTCTTCTGATTTGTAGGAGTAAGAGAAGTTTTCATTTAGAGGAAGACATTGGGGCTGAGGTAGGAGATGGGGATTTCTGAAAGCGATTGTCTTGTATCACTGCAAAAAGTGGTATTCTCAGAGTTAAGATTGGAACTGGCATTTGTAGATCATCTGGGCCCTACTCAAAAGAGGGCCAATGTCAAAGGTAGCCAAGGTTTCTCAGGGCCATCTTCTGTCAAGTTTTAAAAGCCTGAAACGTTAGGTCTTTTACCATCTTTCTGTGCAACCTGTTCCAGAACTTAACTGTCCTCCATTTGATTTAATTTTTAATGAAATTGGAATTTGTCTTGCTGCAATTTGTTTCTTGCCTCTCATCCCTTCACTGTGCATATCTGAGAGAAGTTGGACTCTATCTTCTTTGTAGCCATTTATCAGTGAGTAGAAGGCACCAATTAGATACTCTTCTTTAACCTTTCTCTTCTCCATGCCGAACAAGTTCTCCTTGCTCAGCCTCTCCTTGTGTGCTTGTCCATCTTAATAGTCTACTGCTGGACTCAAGCCAGTTGATACCCTTCTTGCACTGGGAGAAGGGAAGATGGTCCAGAAGTGGAACTGGGTTTTAGTTGTGGTTAATATTTTGTATTAACTGTCTACTCTCTTGACATCAGATGCTCAAGCCTTGTCCATAAGTCTAATATAATGGCTCTCTTTCAAATGTTGGGAACATCGGGGTGTACCTGCTCAGCCTTCTTGGAAGAGCCTGTTTCCTGAACACACTGTACCCAGGTCATCCTGTCCCGCTCATTTGGCTCTCTGTAGTAGCAATACAGTTAATTGCCTTGTTTTCTTATTGGTGGACTGACTGGATCATCCTGGAGATGCTGAATTTGTTTTCTTTGACAAAGTGAATACGCTCCTATGGATTTTTACAAAGGAACCAGAAACACCTAGGAAAAAGCAGAAGGAGCAGAAAGCCCTCAATTTCTTTTTCTATGAATAATTTAGTGCCAAGTTAACTGAAACGTTTGAAAAAGAGATTTTTTGTGCCTAGCTTCATTAAACCCTCTATCCCCAAATGTATTCTCTATCAGTGTCAGCATCCAACACTTCATCTTGTCCCAATCACAGCAAAGGCCTCGTGGAAATAAAATGCAGGAAAAAAGAGAGGAAAAGCAGATTATTGTTGCTATTCTGCATGTCTCTGTGTGTGCATATGTGCTCTATAAACTTACAGTGAGGGGAAAAAAATAATATAATCTATATGAAAAGAAGGAATGAAGCCCCAAGCCACATCAACCTTCCAAAACGTGCACTCCTTTCAGGGCTACGAGCCACGCTCCATTGCATTAAAGACCATTGTGCCACACTTCAACCCCCTTCTCTGGAGCAAGTGTTTTAATCAGAGTATTATGTTCTCATCCGCTAAGCTTTTACCAGCACGATGAGTGGGACCTCCTTCACTTGGCAGTGGTTTCTGTCAGCGATCTGTCTTCTGCAGCTATTTCCGTGGGAAGGCCCTCCATCTGGTGCTTGGCAGGGAGGGGAACTTTCCTCTCGAATGTTTTCTCTCTCTCACTCTCTCACCCTGTTTAAGGTATACCCTTTGGAAATCTTCAACTTTCAAGATTTATTTTTGCACAGGGTACATACTTTGTTTTACGTGGTCTGGCTTTCTTTTCATTTAACAAAACGCCACCCCCATGCCCTGCTTATCCTGGCAGAGGGAGAAGAATGCTGTTTGCTTTAACATTACCTTCGGTCTCAGTATGCAACAGGTCAAAAGATGTGACAAGTACACACACTAATCCCTTTCCCTTTCAGTTAATAGAATAACACAGATGGGAAAGTTTACATTGGGATCTGACACTCACTCCAAGCTGAAGTTAAGAAGGAGATGGGGTTGGACATTGCCTTTCAAATCAGAGCAGTTACTACACAAACTCACCTTCCCACTCAGCATCAAGTTGCTCTTGTAAGCCTGAACCCCATTTCCTCTGCTTAGAGTGTTCCCTTTCCCCTTCTACTCTCCTTTTAGGACTAGTAGGTAGGGTTGGGTAAGAGTTCAAAAGCTTTTGTAGAATGAAATTTTCCACAAGAATCGGTGATGTTCAAGTAAAAAAAAGTCAACATTTTCCACTGAAACACCACCATTTGTTTTGAAACGGTGACTGTTTAAACATTTGGCAGTTCTGACTGTTGAAACATCACATAAGAACATAGTTCCCACTAAAACCAGATACTTTCTTAGAAATAATAATTTTATTTCCGTAAAACCCCATATCACCAGTTTTGTCTTGTATAATCAGGCTACTTATGTTTTATTTTATTCTCTTTTCTGTTTCTTTGTACCCTCCAGAATACATCCTCTGACATTCTGCATGAAATAGCCCGTTTGTAGGTCTGTGTGCCTGAAGATTTGCCACTTAGGTTATTCCTGCAGGAAACACACAGATAAATACGACCTAGGATTATGCCTGTGATGGGAAAAGCTGCAATGACTAACCAAATGCCACCTTCTTCCACCAGGTACATACCACTGCACGATGTCTTTCATGAGAACTTTCATGAGAACTTTCTGCATGTTTCCCATGAAGGAGCAAGTTTCTGATTACCAGGAACTCCTTAAAATTAAGGTTTTGAGAGCATCTCTGTAATGAGATTGATATGTAAGATCTATTCTTAGATAGGCGTGGGACTCAGAGTATAAATCTAAACACAGACAAATTCTATTTTCTACAATTGTTTTTTAAAAAATCCCAATTCTATAAACAATGCTATATGCTAATTAATCAAAATTAGATTAGAAATGCAATTAGAAACATAATAAATTTTACTGAAAAAGACATATTTGCTGGCTGGCAATGAAAATACTTAATCTGTATTAGAAATTGCGCCTATAGGTTTACATAACCACGAATGTATTGTTCATGGGAAGCACTCAGTGACCTGCTTTCTGGTTAGAGAACTAACATTTGTGTTTGAGAATCTTTGCCTATCTTTTTCATCTAGTTTCTTTCAAAATGTGCAGTTTCAGATCTGCTTTTTCACATTGCTTTAGACACTCCTCTATGAATTTCACAGCAGATGTAGTGTGTACCTTTTTCAGCCTGTTATCTACCAATACCCATGATAACTAATGCTTGATTCAAAAATCAAGATCTCAAATTCAGGATTCAAGCTCTCAGTCTCCAAAATGGCTACAGGTGTGGGGTTCATTCATGCTGCACAGTCCATGCAGAGAGAAAAGAGTAAGCTCCATTTAAAGAAGCTCGAAGCCTCAAAGTAAGTGAAGGGTCCAGAGGCAGCATGAGGAAGATGTGCTTAAACGAGGTGCTTGTATTTTAGTGACTAGGATGAGATGGGAGAGATTTACTCTCAGGGATGGTTCACAGAGTGGCTTAGATCAACAAGACAAAATTTAGGACATCTCAGATTGGGCAGTGTTATGAGGTTTTAGTGTTGGGAGTCATGCCAGTCTTTCTTTCTGGTTGATGTATGAGATGAGCATTTCAGGGGATCTGAGTGTCCTATGAAAGCTCTGATTTCTGGAGGTGCCTTTCTTCCTCCTTTGTAGAAAAAGCCTGAAATGGCAGCATTTTGACTATCACTAAGGGTCAGGTCAGTCCAGATTGTGACTCCTACATAGGGACCAACATTCTCATTGGTTCTGGTGGAGGTTCAGGCTCCTTATTTGGGGAAACGCACCTAAATGCTTTTGTCATCTTGACCTTTACCTCTGTTATAATTTTGTTTCTGACTTCTTGACTAAGACATCTAGCAAGAGAGAGCAATTAGTGCCCATCACAAGGAAAGCTTTTGCAACATGGGTGACTGCCCACAAGAAACACAGTTGAGACCACCAACTGTTTTATTTGTTTTTATTCCAATTTCTGCTGATTGAGAAGCTCATGAGATACATCTCATTTCCCTGGAAGTCCCCAGGGAAGCAGCGGTCAGATGATCCTTTTCTAGCCTGCTTTGGGTAATGCTGGTGGTATAACACTGCTGGCACTGCACTTAGGTCACAGTGCTGGTAGGTCTCTTAGCACAGGCAGCTACATAGATCATTAAAATCTGCCCAAATGAGGTCTTACTTGATGCCGCAAACAGCTTATTTTAGCCACCAAACTCTCATTGCTAGACAGTGAACACTTTAATTCACTATTACTCAGAGTCTGATTTGAACAAGTTACCTAGAGGAAAAATGGCTTAGTGTCCTGAGTTTCAGGTTGTGAAGAATTAAATGAAAGTCTCTCATAATGTGTATGGTGCTAGAGAGCCTCTACTGTGGCTCTGACCCACTGTCTGGGCCTTTTTTAAAAATAGCCCCCTACACACTGCAGTTCCAGATGGAGGTTTTCACATCTATATCTGTCTGCAGATCTAAGTTTTAAAATTTCAAATGTCTTTGCATTTCTCTGCACTATAGGTGTAGATACCTGTAGGTTATATCCACAGGTATCACTCTGTGCAGTAGGTAGCCTCTAAACTGCATCATCCTTTGGCTCATTTGGGCAGGAATTCTGGTATCCCTTGGAATCACTCTCTTCCTTGCTGCCTCCACTTTGAGGGAGGCCAGTAATTTGCTGGTGGCCATTTAACCTCAGGAGGCCTTTTTGCCTTCCTGTCTCCTACCCCACACAGGCTAAGATGCTCGTGCCAGCAAGCTGAGCTGAGGCTTGCCTCATTTCCTCCCCTGTAATTCCACTCTTTACTTGGAAGAGAAAGGCGGGGAATAGATTAAATTTACTTCTTCCTCTGTGGCCAGTCTATCAGTCCTTCCTGTGGATGGGAACACAGACCACGTCATATCGAGTTCTACTAGCAATTCAAGTAGAGAGAGAACCTTCACTTTAACTGGACCTTGCATATGAATATCTCAAAGAATTCAAAAATTATAGTTGTCCCATGTAAATAAAATATACCAGTGCATCCATCTTGCAAACCATCCAGGCTATACTTAGAACTTGCCTCTGCTGATGTTATTTGGAATATTTCCACCGAGTTTAGTTTGAGTTGGATGATCTTCTTAGAACTCATTTTTGGATGGTGTCATTTATGGTTCTTTGTCAATTTCTTTAATTCAACTTATTTTTTATAGGATAGATCTTTGCTTCCTAATGGAGTAGGTACAGGACAGACATGATCCCTGGAACCTTACAAGGAAGAAACAGAGCTCACGAATTGGGAATGAACAATGATGATAATACATATTGAATCTAAGACACAAAAGAAAGCTCCACAGCTGAACTTGAACTTTAAAATGCAATATTACAAAAGGTTTATGAGAAAGCAAAAATTTTGCAGAGTCAAAATTCCTCTTTCAGTCTCTGATGTATAACAGCCTGATATATTCCAGGGAAGAGGTGACCATACATAACTAGCAGAGTTGCCTCCTGGTGATACCTCTGTGAGTACTTAGCCATCCCTGGACATGGCAGAAAATATCGGGTCACGCGTTTTTATTTCATGTGACTGCCTTATGAATCCTATCTCCTTTTGTCACCAGAGCATCCCATCTCATCACTCACTTTCTGAGAATTCCATTGACTCATCACTGATAGTTTTATTTTTCCTTGTCCACCACCTCTTTCCCTTCACCTGGTGCCAGTCCTGCCTTATTTCTTGGCACCATTGTAATACATATGTGCATTTCAGTGCCATTTGCAGAGCTTAAATGTGCCATTTGAACACAATCCTAGATGAAGGGGAGAAAGAGTTAGGTTAGAGTGGCACTGTTCCTGGAAGACCAGCAGGAGATGGAAAATGTCCATGAATTCAAGGCTGTTTTCAAGCAGCGTAAATTCTACCTATGTTCATGTGCCTAATGTTATCCACAGGATATTCTGGGCCTTCAGGGTTGCCAAACCAATAGGAAACCAAAGCTGAACTAAGAGAATTAGATGGAATACAGCTGTTGGAGGCCACGTGAGCTTGTGTCCTTCGCAGTCACGGAGCTTACTGGCAAAGCTATATGAATAATGGACTATTTTTGGTTTCTGACAATTCTGAAAACATGCAGCAAAAATATTTGTAAAGAACTTTTGAGTGTATTCTAAACAATCTGTCTTTAACAAGTGTGTGAACTGAAAAGATCTCAGCTTTCTCCTTGGGTCAAATTAGATGTTTCACTTCATTTTTGTTCATTTAATTGTTCTTGTAAATTTAATTTTCTTCAAGCTTTAACTAAACCCCCTGCAAAATTTGAAATAAGTTTAAAATTATTAATAAAAAACCCAGACATTTCCTTTTGAAAATTAGAAAACTAAACATCTAAATGTTTTTGAACAGTTTTCATTGTTTAAGATGGTTATTTTAGGCCACTAGATTTTCCAGAAACTAGCACAGAGCTGGGGAATACTGTGGTTAATCAGAAATGAATTTTTGGCAAAATCTTTGCTATAACACTTTGACTGGTTCTATACATCAATCTTGCCTCTTCTTCCTCCCTGTATATAAGCTTTAAGACAGTACAAAAGACAGTATATGGGTTCCCTCAAGGCAATGGTTGTAATATTGTTTGGTGCTAACATGACCTGTACAAGTAAAGAAAAAAGTATCATCATCTCTGTGGCTTGGAATTTTTGACTTTCTATGGGTTTATAATGTAAAATTGACCATGCTACAGTCAGAAAGGCAGATAGTCTGAGGGAAATGCAGATGTAATTGAGAAGGGAATACTTTTCAGAAGTACACACTTCTGAAAGTGAGACATTGCATTTCAGATTCCTGCGTGGGATTCTTTTGTCTCAGGTAGTGTTGCCCAAGCTGCTGAGCCATAGGTTTACCTGTCCCAAAGAAAGAAAGAAATAGAAATCCTTGCCAATTGCAGAACATATATCCATGTGTTGATCATCCTTGCAAATGGAGAAAGGCAGTTAAAGTGGTGGAAATAAGGTTAATGTTTGGACCTTTACTTAGAAATAGGCTATTAGAAAAGAAGTATTCGCCCACAAAGAGTGGGAGATGATAAATTAAAATTTCTTTAGAACAAGAATTCTGCTGGTACTTCTCTGGGAATTTGGGGTAAGTCCAGGTTTACACTCACTGTCAGGTTGTACATCACTATGTAAGTCACAAATTGATCTGAAGAAGTTATTTAATGAAAGAATTACCTATTTGCCAAGGATCACCACAGATGTCCAGGGACATTCAAGAATGCAAAATTATTTCTTTAATATGAGGGCAGAGGCACTGAATCGACAGTGAGATGTTTGGTGCATGTGATTCCTGTGTGCAATTCATACACATCTGTTGAAGCCATGAAATATGGTGAAAATGGACCTGGGTGTCTGGAAAGCAGAACGTCAGTATCTGACAGACCTCAGCTGTGACTTTCACGTGAGACAACTTAAGTAGTGGTAGGGCACCCCTTTTCTCTGCTTAAGAGGTTTTATCTTGCCTTGGTATCCAAAGATCCCGTGACTATGATCTTTTTATTTAGCATAGGATATAAACTCTCATCTTGATGAGATAATATTTGGTAAATGATGACTTGTAATAGTGCAGTTTTGAGTAAATAAAAATCTGGGCAAGATTCAGCCTTTAGGAGAGCAGAGCTGTCTCTCTGCAGTGGTTATAGTGACAAATGTAAAACATTTGTACAAAGGGAGTATATTAGTCACCAGCTGTTTTTATAAGTCTTTCACGTTATTTAATGACCAAAGTAGGCTTTAGGCAGCCAAGCAGGGGACTGTATGGCCCCTAAGTGCCTCTTACAGCCTTGTAAAACCAAGGCATGATCTTACCCTCTCTTATCTCTAATGCTACTTGCGAAACAAAACACTGGTATTTGGCTTGCTAACCAGAGATGCAAACTACTGCAGAGCTTGAGGGTGTTTCATTAGAACTCCATTAAAAATGAACAATCAAGATTTTTAAAAAAATAATCAGAATCCACAGAGCAAAGCGTCACAATATAAAACCTACCAAGTCTCCTTTGCCTTTTCTGTGAATGTGAGCGTGTGTTGCTTTGAATTTGCAATTCTTGCAACATTAGGTGTGGGAACATACTTTTATTTATCTATTTATTTAAACAGAGTTTTAAAAAACCCTGCACAAATCTGGGCATAGGCTTGTGAAAGAGAGCTAGCAAAGGCTTAGCGTGGTGGTGTTTTGTTCTGCTTTTAGATGCAATTTTATCCATTGCTGCAGCTGGCTGTTCCTCTTTTAACAGCCAAGCTCTTCAGACCATGTGCTTAGGATAGCTTCTAAATTGCTAGGCTAGATACAGATGATTGTGTCTGGCAGAATGTCTTTATGGTGTTGGTGGTAAAGGAAAAGCATATGTAATGCTATTGAATGCTGCTGGAAATATGATACCTGGCTGGTGCCTCGTGCCATCTCTGATCCAAGTGATGGTGGTTCTGAAGTGACAGTCTGCTTGATATTGGTTTTAAACTATTTTCCCTTAGAAGTGGCAAGCATGATGGGTATCTGAAACAAACTTTAAGAGAATTTAAGACAGATGAATTCTAGAGGGTTTTTTTTTTACTCGAGATTATTAGGGCTCTGAAAGCACCTCTGATCTGTGCAAGCATCAGTTGCTACTGAGGTATCTTCATCTATCTGCCAAAAAAAGGTCAATAAAAGGGTGAGAAAAAGGAAAACAGACAGTTGTTTAGATGTATTGGGAGATCAACACAGTGTTTTGAGGGTCTGCTCTCATCTGGAAGAAGATGAAATGCAAGATACTTTACTAATGGGTGTCTCTAATGAGATACTCTACATGGTGTCACTTGGAGACCCCAGGGGAGCAAGTGGGAGAAAACTGAAGTCATCAGGGAGACAAGTTCAAAGCAATGACTTGGTACAGCATCCTTGTTCAGTACAGAGGACCTCAGCCTTGATCATTCAAACTAATAAAATAACACTAAAAAAACCAGACCAAACTAATTGCTCAAACTAATAAAAAAGGTTTATTGACTCAATAGCCACCATTTTTGCATACTGCTGTCTCAGCCACATATCAAACCATAGTGAGACAGAAGGGACAATATTCTGAAAACATTTTCAATTAACTTTTTCTGTATGCCTTTGGAAAACAGGTAGATAAGAAAGTTCATAAACATTTGCAGTGTTGGGATCTCAGCATGGGGTGTCTGAAACAGTTTTCTTTTACCAAGATGAGTTGACAATTCAAGATCTCAAAAGACTTGGTAAACAGAAAACTTCAGCATCTTTTGCTATATTCTAACCTAACCATATTGAGAAATTTTTTTTGATCTTTAGTCTCTAAGGTGTTACTTGTTTATGTATAAATATTCACATTTTGAAATGAAAAATCGGTTGTACCAGGAAAAAACCTAGGAATTATGGTGTGTGACACTGTTAATGCCATACGTAACTCCACTTGGCCTTTTTAATTAGTGCTGTCCTTGGTTAGGAAGCCTGTTGCTGGGGAAAGACACAGAATGTGCTGTGACCTCTCTCCTCTGGTGGTGGGACAGGGGCTCACACCCGTGACCGAGCCCGCCAGCTTTGTATGGCATTGCTGATGAAGTGAAGGGATCGTGTGCTGCTGGCTCTGAAGTGAAAACAATCACTCTGAAATCTCAGAGCTTCCTTAGAAATGTAAAAAAATGGGGTGGGAGCATAAGTTAATTGTGCTTTTACACACTGTTATACTTGTCATCGTGCCAGGCCTTACATTTCTTCCAAGGGTGAAATGAAAACTCCAAACTCATGTGGTTATGAAACAATTTCAGTATGAGCACTCAGCGAAGAATTATAAAGTGGGAAAGACACAGTCCTGTGTCACAGCTGTTTGAGAAGGGTCTGAATTGATCAAGGCTCCTTCCATCTTGGAGGAGCCTTTTGGAGTGTATTGAAACCGTTCTGCATCTGTATGTTGAATGTGTATAAGGTACTACAGAAAAGCTGATTTGTTATGACATTTCTTTGATTAGGAGATGAGGCAACTGGCAGAAGGCATCACTATCATTCCAAGAAATCATGTTTCTCTGCAACTGGAGATTTAGAAAATTCATCTGGTTTGCCCTGATTTACACCAGAATAACTTCATACTGGGCATGGCAAGAAATCACTGGCACTGCAGGGGACTTCTGCAGTGGGAGACTTTGAAGATTAAGGACCAACCAGCATTTTCTCTCTTGTAGTAATGCAGCCTGAGGTACCTGAAGGCCTTTGTAAGCTAAGCTAGGGTCAGACCCACTTTTGTTTGGTCCTGAGATTGAGGGAATGCAATGCCATTTTAAATCACGTTATTAACCCTTGTGATTTCCTCCTGGACCAGTGTACTTTCTAGAGACCGTAATTAAAAGGTCAGTCCCGATTTGCATCACCATGAAAGGCGAACCAGTCTCGAATAAATATCTCATTGGAAAAATAGTGTTTTGCTTATTTTTGTTATTATAGATAAGTCAAGGGGGAAAAAAATGCAGAAGGAGGGGGTCAAAATACCCTGAGGCTAAATCTATCTGAGCCAATCCATTTTAAAAAGTTGAGTGTACCTAAAGTTAGCACATGCAAATCTACTCTTTTAGATACATAAATTCAAATCCTTAAAGATGTGTCATAGCCTGACTCTCACATGGGTGCTTAACTCCCATTGATAACACCATGTGCTAATTCAGACACCCAGGTTTCCGTGTAATGTTCTTACTATGAAGAACAGTTGGTCTTGAGGGAAAACATTTACATAGATGACAGCTATTTTCAGGAAAATGAAAAGTACTGGGTGAAAAAGGAGGTTTTGACGTTGTGTGAAATATGGGTTTACACACAGTAGTTTTCACTGTGTGTATATAAATGGGTGATTTACCATATATTGATTCACACACCATTTGTAAGCGTCTAATTTATTTATTTATAGAGATGTATGGAAACCATGGTTTGAAAAGCAGTTTGCATAACATCTGGTATGTCAACAATGTAACCTTTCAATTTACTTGTTGGTGAAAATGTCAATATAATGAACCTGAACTCAGCACTGGTTTACACAAATTTCCTGGCAGACAAAGCAGTAATGATTTGCATGTCAGTGTAAGTGACATGTGCCCTCCAGTTTTGAGTAGTTTACACAGCTAAAAGGTATAAAAAGGGTAGAGCACATGGCAGGTTCCTTGCATACTTACTCTGTCAGTACAAATTGCATGTATTTGTGTGGTATGGAACATTTAATCTCATTTTGACTTTCAGTTTTTCAAAAGCATCCTTTGATTTTTTATTGAAACTACTTTTTTCTTTTGGGGGGGGGGGGATACATGGGGGAAAAAAAAAAAAAAGAGGAAAATTGTAGACCTGAAAATGACTTTGGATCCCAGTACCTTGTAATCCATGAGTATTCCCTGGATGCATATTGTTTCAATTATTTTTACAATGTGTGCGTTTTCTACAGGCAAAGGTATGGTATTGGAATGTGACAGAAGAATCCACTGGATTACAGGAATGGTAACAATAATATATTATTTATACCTCTTGTAGTACTGCCTGTACCAGAGAGGTCACAGAAATCATATAGCATTTTTTTATTCACTCTGTGACTTGTTGTCTGGCACTTTTGAAGTAGGAAAGAAATAACTACTGTTGATAGTGAATAGCAAAAAACCCCCTCACTTTAAACATAGAATCAAAGTCGATTGATGGCATCAGGGGTTCCTCCTTGGTTGTAGGGAGTGTAGGTTTGCCCAGAGAAGTCGTTGCCCGGTTCCTCTCTGTGCTAAAGGCAGGAGACTTGGTCTTAGAAAAGTGACTTCAAACACATCAGTCAAGCTTGAGTCTCAGCACATTTTGTGACAGAGGTGACATGCCAAGGCGGCTGCCTGGTGCCAGCAGGAACCACCTGAGCCCTGCAGGGAGCAGCTTCGCCTGCTGTTTGCCTTCACAGGGGAGGGACACAGGGCTGATAGGAGAGGTTATCATCTCCTTCCTCTCCTCACCAAAGATCTGCTTTGTGTTTTGGATTTCAATCAAGGTACCAAAAAAAGGTGGAGGAGAGAAGGAGACAGTTACTTAACTTCTTCGCGTGTGATTTTGCCTAGTTTTTGGTTGTTGTTTTAAAGAAGCAGATGCTATCTGTTTCCCATTGTTCTGCCCACACTATCCGGTTGGGATCTGAGTTGGGTGGTATATGTCTGGATGTGTGAGGGACAGGGTCAGAGGGAAAGCTTTGTGCATCTGTTATTATCTGATAGCTTTAAAAAAATTAAAAACATATACGACCCCAGACTTGCAGCTAAGAAAATGAAATTTCATCAGGCTTTCCAGGGCTTTCATTTTGTGCTGTAGGCTGAGCACACAGACTGAACCAAAGCCAACTGTTTGTAAGATCTTCTAAAGTTTTTTTAATAATTCTATTCTACTTGCTAGAAGATGAACATTTTCTATTTGTCCATCATTAGTATTTCTTTATATGATCGAAAAAATTGTTGTCAGGTGATATTTTCCTTTTAATCCAGTTGGCCAAACTCCATCATGGGAGCCTGGAGCACATGCAGTGGCCCTGGGCCATCTCATCCCTTTGCAGCTCCTGGGTGGGAGGAGATGCTGGAGCAAAGCTCGCCCACATCTGCCCCAAAACCAGCTTCCACTTAAGGGAAATACAGGACAAAATGTTTCTGTGGAGACATCCAATGGGGATCCTGAGTGGGGTGCTCAGCATGGCAGATTTGTAGTGGAGCACCCTTTCCCTGCAGCCTAGGTAGATCCTGAGACTCTCGCAGATTTCCCAGGGTTTGATGATCTGATTTTTTCATAATTTCTTCAAAAATCACATTAACTGTTTGTGCAACACCTATGATTGTAATACCAGTTAAGCAAATTTTTTTATTAATACATGATATGCTTTAAGCAAATGCTTTTTTTAGCCTGAGCCTTTTTAGCAAAATGAAGAATTTCAGTGTCTTGTCTGGCAGATAAGATGCACCAGTATCTGCACAGGAGGGAGCCCGTATATATGGAGCAAAGAAAGAAGTAAGTGCTGGAGAATATTGAGCAGGGCAAGGCAAGGCAGGACAGAACAAGACCGATAAGAAATAAATGTAGAGAGGAAATATTTGTACAGAGGTAATAATAAATAAAAAAATCACTATTAGCTCTAAGGAAATATAAATAAGGACCTTATTGGCTGATGGTAGGTTTTCTTTTTTTAATGTACCTAAACAATAACAACAAAACCCTTATAAATAATCTGAATAGTGCCAAAGTTTTTTTATTTGTTTATTTATTTATTTATTCACTGCTTAGCTTGGGACTCCTGCTGAATTCTCCCTCCAGCTGTGTCAACTCAAGACCCCATCTAACTCGGGTTCTATGTAACATTACTTACAATACAGAGTATTATTTATAGGACCAGGCACACTACCCATTGTATTAAAATAAAATGCAGTTTTATTGCTGGCCTAGCTGGTACAGTCCTCTAAAGGTCTTTCCCCTTTCCTCCTTTTTTTGGGCACTTGTTCTTTTTCTTCATCTGGATTGAAAAATGAGGAAACTGAGTTAAAGCCCTAATCCCATCAAGTTTCTTTGTTGTGTAGCCAAAATCTTCTCCACTCTCTTTCCCTCTACTGTATTTTTACCGTAATGTTAACTTTCGTTGCTTCTTGTTTACACAGATGGAGGCAACACGTTTAACTGTGAAAACAAAAGTAACTGCATCTACAAAACTTCAGCACAGCCGTGCAGCGTCTTTTCTGTAACTTCTGGTTTCTCAGCTTTAGACTAAATTTTAGTTTCTCGGCTTTAGACTCCTGGAAAGATGTGAAGCCCTTGAGTATCCACTTGACCACTCTTCTTCGTTTTAATGTTTGTTTAACTTCCCTGCTTTTTCATGCTGTGGGCTATTAACAATGCAAAAAGGTAGCTTCTCAGGCTACAAAAACGCCATCAGATCACCTAGTCCTCCTTCTACAGTACAGACAGAAGTCATCTGTGTGTACACATGAGCTGGCTTTTTGGTGGGTGCTGAGCCCAACATTCAGAGGCTGCAAAAATCCCATCAGCACATGCTCGTCTGCGGAGAACAGAGCTCCAAGCTTTGATATTTTCAGAAATGCACAAGGGATGAAAGCAAAGCTACTGATTAACATGTATGTGGAGGGAAAGGCCAAGCAGCCACCTCCAAATGCCCTGGGTGGCTTCTTTCGCTTGTGCTCTGAAGGCAAACAGCAGTGACCAGAGGAGAATTTGGCATGACTAGAAATGAGGTAGGGAAGAGAATAACAACAAAAAGAGCATCGGACAACAGTTAGTTTAGAGGAGAGGCTCATTCGGGGTTGGGTTTCATTTTAAGGTTCTGATTTAGCTGAGCTGAGCATGGCATCAGCTGAAATTCAGAATGAAACTAGGACACAAACTTAATTGCAAAACCAGCTGAAACCACAGGACGCAGTCACAGAAAATTTTCACTCGTTTGAGGCTGGCATAGGGTTTCACTATGAGCTTCAGCAGGAGGTTTTGGGGCCCCCAGAACAGATTCAGGGAGTTAAAATTTGGTTGCTTTCCCAAATTCAAGCCTGGACTAGCAGAAGTATTGAGGGGGATGATTTGAGAGTATCCACACGAGTAGGAGTGATGACTGGTGGGCACATTGCTTTTCCACATAACAGTGAGATTTGCAGGGGGTATGCTGTAACTGTTAGTGAAAATAGATACAGTCATCCTAAAATACCTCTATTTGGTGCCATGACAATGGGTGACACAGAAAAGCCAAAGGTCAACAGCTGTTTCTCTTGGAAAAAAACAAACCAAGAACCTCAGACCTTCTGAGGCTGGCCAGCCGCAGCGCTCGGCTGTTCTTGTGATTGTCAACTTTTGATGGCCAATTCCTGGAAATAACCAGGGAGAGAGAGGCCTGTGCCTAACATGAACAGACTTGTGGTTGCGTTGACAAAGCCAAAACAACAGCTTAAAGCGAGTCATTCCAGCAGTTTTGCTCCCTCGCCTGTCACCATCTCTCTGCTGCTCCCTAAAAGTCTTCTGCTACAGACATTTATCCCACTTCAGATTTCATTCCTCCTGACACTATACTTTTTGGGATTTTTTTTGTAAAGGCAGAGTTTTCCTGACTCTCACAAGCCTGAAATATACTTTCTCCTATACTAGATGCAGATATGAGTCCTGCGGGATGGGTTCAGGTGAGGGACTCCCTGGCACGGGTTGAGAAGAAGGGGAGAAGCTGCAGAGGTTTTGTTTCTTCATGGTATTTTGGAAAGCCAAACATTCCTGAGGCTGGGAAATGTGAAATCTCTAAACTGAGTATCCCAAGGGGCATGAGATTTTCAGGGGGTGTGATCCTGCACATACTGGGGGATGTGCAAAAGGTCTGATGCAAAGACTGTTTATATCAGGAAGAGAGTTGCTGCCGAACTGAGTAGGGGTTTGGGTAGAGAGGCAAATCCTGCTGCTGGGGTAGGCGAATGGTTGAAACATGCAGGGTTTTTTGGTGCCTTTGGCATTTGGAGTTAATGGGTATGAAAACAGACTTTTCACTTCTGCTTTTCATGGGCACGTTCAGTGTGATGCATGTATGCTGTGGCATTTTGCAATCAGTAGATTTCCCCATCAGATTTGTTTTGTTTCTCTCATTTTTACAAGGGATGAACGGGATATCACTTCTGGGCAAAAACATACAGTAGTATATCAAGGAGGGAAATCCAAGAAAAATAGTATCTGAGTGTTATTTGTCTTACAAGCAAGCACATGTAGGTGTTTATTATTTCTGAAGGCTCTCTTGTCAATTGGACATTGAACAATCGTGACATCTGTTGCAAGTTATTGTCCCCCAGAGTTATTTCACACGGTTTGGAATTTGCTTTTTTTCATCCACCACAAATAGAGCTTGGAATTATCTCCCTGTCTCCACAGAGGCAGGCAGGAACCTCCTAGGAAAATGCTTCTCCAAAGGAGGTGGGGAGGTTTAGCAAAAGGGGTTGTTAGGGTCCTCTCTGCCCTACCATGGGTTGAGATTCACACTGTGAGAAGGAACTCTACTGAGGTCCACAAGAGATGAGACAATGGTTGTGTCATTAAAACAAAACCAAAACCTGAGGGCAAATAACTGACCTGCAGCTCACAACCTTCTGAAGCATCATCCTGGGCTGTGCTGGGGGTCCGTGTGTTGATTTTCGCAGGTTTGCGCGTTGTTGACATCTCCCGTGCCGCTGCTGGAAGCTGGGCAGGCCACAGCCAAGCTGGCTTTCCCTTTCAGCCCATCCACCTTTATCAGGGAAGAAATACTGTCTGTTTGTTTAGGTGAGATATTAGTCTGCCCCTGGAGCTCCAGGTCACTGTAAATGTAACACAAGCCTGATTTCCTGTTAGGAAAGGGGAAAAAATATGTCTGTGAATTGTCTCTGATGTGCTGCCAATTGTCAGAGAAGATTCAATTTGGTGGAGAATTACTGTGCTCTTAAAGAGCTGCACTAGTGACAGAGATTTAGGGCAGCCACTCCTGCTAGAAATGGGAGATTTGTCTTTGATTTTCATAAAACCAGCGTTGTGATGGGTAGCAAGTTGCCCCAACAAGTTGCCCCTCTGTGTTGCTTGAGGAAAAGGGAATGGCTTGGGTGAGAGGTTTGGGTTAATGGGACCATTCTGGGATGGGAAAGGGAAACCTACATGTGTTGAAGGGCAGAGCCTGCAAGGAGGCTGGGGTTTTGGGGTAAGGCTGTCAGGTGCCAGGGTAAAGCTTTCTGTCAACGCTTCGCTATGATAAAGGAGAAATGGCATTTTCTTGACACCTAGCCAATAAGCCAGATCAAAAGAGACAAGGAGTTGCTCTTTGTGTGTGCGTGTGTGTGTGATGCACACATGTGTTCGCTGCTAATCCAATAAAACAAATATGTGACCTGTGGAATCACCCAAAGCTGCTACAATAAATAGTGCTATAGATCACTTATGTATTTTCCTTTCTTTTGCATTTCCTTTATCAAGGCCAATTTCAACTGTCATCTAAGTAGAGTATGCCTTCCACAAACACAGTTGACATGTGGACAGGCAAACTAGATTCACCCATTTGGTCTTTTTTACAATAGAAAAAAAACCCCACACAACCCAACCCACAACACAATTTTCACACAATTGAAAAAAAGGGCAATGAAAATGTTTCCCTTTATACGTCATTATGTTTATTGCAAAGAGTAACAATTCAGGCCTGGGTAAATGCCCGGTGCATGTAGGTAAAGCTGATGTTGACAGGGTTGGCCAAGCAACATCCTTGTCTTCAGAAATGTTCATCCTCCAAAATTTTCTATGGCGAAGAAATAAAAAAAAAAAGTCTGCATACTCGGTCCCATGCCATTGCCTGTGTGTTAGCTGGATACCAAACAGCTCTTCGCAATCTGGAGGTCTCAGTGTGTCCATGTGCCAGTGCTGCACCTTCCACAAAAGAGATGGTCTTTTTCATGTTAACCACAGTGGCACAGCAGTGGTTAAATAAAAGCTGTACAATCCATAAAAATAACCCTAAAGATGCTTCATTTTTATTTAGCTTACTACTACGGCAAACTTGAGCAAATCTTGCTCAGTGATTGGAAGGAGACCAGAAGAAATGCAGACAAGCAATTATGAAGGCGGCAGAGGGCATAAGGCATGTTCTTTTGGCATTTGGTTCCTTCTCCTGTTGTTATGACAGAGCTGGTGGGGTGATTGGGTGTGATTCACCCGGTGCCCAGCACTCTCTTTCTCTCCCCAGTACTTAAAGGTAGAAGGCACACTTTAAACACTATCTCTCAATCTGTGGGCACTCACTTTGCTAATATCTAAGTATCTCTTTGAATCAGTGAGGGCACGCCTAGCATCAGCAAAATTATCCTCCCTGCGGCCCTTAGAAATAGGGTAAACTCCTCCTGTGCTACGGTCCAGGCTTCCAGGCAATGCTGTGGAGAATTAACATGTTCACCCCAGCTGTTTTTAAAATTCATCAAGTTTTTTCCCAGGGCACTGGAGCTCGGGGGGGTGGGTGAGCCCGCACCGATGGGCTGCTGGGTTGACTTTGTCCAGAAGTGCCTCGTCCCGTGGAAAGCACAGAAACTTCTCCTGGTGTAAATACATATTTCTGTCCTTCTTTCACTGTGCCTCTGTGTTTCCAAGTAATGCTGTTGCAGGTAGGGAAAAAAAAAGCGCGAAATGCGTCATCTTATTTCATCAAATGCTAATTAACAGAGATGTGGGGTGAAGAGTCAGTGCTGCAGCCTGTCTGTCTGCAAGGCTTGTGTCTTCTCCCTTTGCCATTGCGATCACTGTGTTCTGACAATCTCCCTCCCTCTCCCTTTCTCAAGCCTTTGCCATCCCCATCCTTGGCTTTTAAAAGAGATGATGATTTCTCTCTTGTTCCTTCAGCATTTTGCCGGCTGCCTCCTAAACACATGTCTGCATTAAGCTCCTTATGCTTTCCCATGTCACATCTCTGCTGCAGTGTAATACGTGTATATTTTGCAAATATAAATATTTCATGTATTTATACTAACATTGGGAGAAAAAAGTGATTTGGCATCTGTTTTGCACAAAAGGAAGGTGCAAAGAAGCAAAAATTTTGTGAAAGCCCCCTCTTTCCGTCTCCCTTTGCCTATGTTCTGAAATCTCCTTTAGAGATGGCTCCTTCTTTGCAGGCACCCTAAATCCTATTAATCCCTTTTGTTATATTAGTCAATTGAAAAATATGCCATTATTTCTTGAGGAAGTTTGAGATACACTTTGAAAGGGTAAAATGGACTTAATCTGTTTCTTGTGTGATAAATCCATTTTAAGCTTCTTAGTCGGCCTGCACTGAACATGTCAAAATTTAATGCTTTAAAATTAACATAAGTGATAGGTCTTTTAATACATTTTCTAACTTGACACTCTAAAATACTTCCTACATTTACAAATATATATTCACAGAAGACCAGTACTGTTTAGGACATAGGTGGGCACATCTGAAATACCCGGGGAAAAAAGCATCTGCTACAACCGTGTCATGAACTGTTGGGGAAAAATAACTATTACTCACCAAATCTAGGATCCACTTCCTGGGGAAAAGATAATTTCTCCTGAAAACACCTGCAGGGTAAAGTTTATTCCCCTTCTGTCAGTCTGAGTAACAAAGTAAGGATGCTATAATAAATGATGGCAGGGGCTGAAAAAGATGTAAGAGAATGGAAAAGAAATCATTAATCCACTGTGCCAACTCTCCTGCATCTGATAATGGCCAGCAGATACCGGACTGCCAGCACATCGCTTTTATTCTCAGGTTTATCTCCTTGTATGCACTATTTGTTTTGCTTGAGTTTCTTTTTTTTTTTTTTTTTGGGGGTGGGGGTGGGGGTGACTTGTGTTGGTTTTTTTTTTATTTTATTTTTATTTTTCCATCCAGCAGCTCTGAATCTTGTCCCCTCTGTGAAAAGACTCAGATACAGAGGAATACCCATCTCTGGCTCTGATCCTGTCATCTCTATCTCCTGCAAAAGTAAGTATTTCTTAAAAAATCTGCCTCTGCTCCTTCCTGACTGTAATCTGCTGAGGCTCCATAGGTAGCCCATGGAAAACAGCTTAACAAGGTTACCACGGTGTCACATTGGAAGTAGCCAGCAACTCTTCTCAGTTTATTATTCGTGCTGTTAAGTATGACCTGGAAATTTGTATCGTTGTGTAACCAGATGTCAGTTCCTTCAATCCCTACAAAGCCACTCTTTTTCTCCCCTTCCCCCTCCTTTGCTGGCTATCCAGAGAAATGAAAAGCCAACAACGTGGGGCATGCTCCTGACAAGATGAGTATTGTCAGGAATATACAAGCTGTGGTTTTTGACTTTTTGCATCCTGAAAGTGAAGAAAAAAGACCTTTGATGTATCCAAAGCTCTGTTATTCTTTTTTCTTCTTTGAGCTAATAAAAGGTATCATTATACTATCACACTTGTGTCCCTTCCATGTTTATCCTGGCCCATATTCTACTCTGCAACAACAAGAACATAAAACATCCCATGAGAAACTCTAGGTTAAGTTTATTTGACTTCTTTTTTTTAAACCTATGTTGTAATCAGGATTGTTTTGCTAACTTAGTTCACTGAGGTAGTTTTTGGTAAAGGCTAAGATTTGCTTAAGTGGCCAGAAAGAAAATACATATGACTGGTTTATGCCTTGCCACCCTGAATTGTGATGTTTTGTTTATAATGACTTTGGGCATGTTTTATTGGTGAGTGGAGAGGTCACAGCCTCACATTTAGAACCTGTATTTGTGCTTTATGGGTTCTGGGATTTGCAACCACAAGCAGCTGCTGAACTTTCTGGCTGCCTTAGGTAACTGTGTGATGTGACCAAGTGGCAAGTCAGGTCCTCTCCTCTGTGCTCAGCCTGCCAGGAGCAGAAGTGTGACATTGGCCTGTGACCAGAGGTCCCCAAAAGAGCAGATAGCCCCACCACAGTGTCCTGTCCTCTCCCTCTCCTTCTTCCTCTCCCTCTCCCTCTTTTTAATGTTCTTAAGTTAGAAGCTTTCTAGTCAATGTTTTCTTTTAGAAATAAATGTGTTTGGAAAAAAATATGTATTCATATCCCACCTAGAAAATACTTTAAAGGTACACAACCTCTGTACTAGCAAATCCCATCTTAACATCTCAATAGAAAAGGTTCTTCATTCTACAGATGGAAAAATGGGTTTGGGATGTATCCGATGCTTTGTATTTCCAAAGAAATCAGTGTTGGAACAAAAGTACCTTCACTTCCAGAAGGTTTTCTACCCTCAGACCTCTAAGTGAGAACAGTAGCATTGCCAGGTAATACCTGGAGCTGTGGAAAGCTTGGAAAGATTGGAGGCAGATTTGCTTTAAATCTGTTCAAAGGGATAAAAAATATCTCATATAAAGTATTCAGTGAAGTGAGGGATGTTAAGGTGTATGAAGAACAGCCATGCACTAATTGTTGTGCTGTTTGATTTAAAAGCTGAGCAATTATGGTACAACACAAACATGTATTTACTGCAATCAGTGGAATTGCAACATTCCACCCTGGATGCTAAATGTTCAGGTGTTTTAGTGCCACATGTTTCATGTACAGCCTGAGTCAGGGGTATTCAAAATGAGCTCGGTCTGAAGTTTTTCACATACATTGTGTGTCCACAGCAGATGCTAAATTCAAAGCAAAATCTAAGAAGAAATGAATTCTCATTAACCTAATGAGGCCCAGAGAGTTCATTGGCAGCATTATGCCACTCAAGCCACAACATCCACCAGGCTGATGATTTTCTGTCACTCGCTCCTAAATTATTTTTATCTGATGATATTTTATGTCACTAATACTAGCCATGCTGGTGCAGCCTTTCCCTCCCAAAAGAAATATTATTGTCTATCTACTACAACAAAGAATCCCTGTTGACCAGCATTAACTGGTAAATCTCCTTTAATTTTTTCTAAATTCATCAAGTTCAGCTTTGAAAGAGTCCTTCTATTAAATACCTTTTTTTTCCAGGTCTTGGTGGGATGGATGAAGAAGTGCATCAATCTGTAAAATCACTCTGGGGAGATCCTGGTTTAGTTCTTACCTCCAGTTGTTTTTTTGAGGTATGGAATCGAGTGTGGAATAAGCTACTGAGGATCAGCCCTTTGACCTCAATCTTTTTTTTTTTCCCTTGAAGAGAGCAAAAGCAGTGAAATTGTCCTGCCTAAACCAAATGATCTCTTCACATGTAGAATTAATACATTATAAATACAATAAAAATACACAATCTTCATGCCAAGATGTATATTTTTTCTTCCATTCTCTATGTGTTCTAATGTTATTTTTGTCATGGCCATTTACTAAATATATATACATTCTTCCTATTTACTTCAGAATCCAGCTTCAAGATTTCTTGTGGTTTCCCCAGAATTACACAAATAATTTATAGCTCAGGCCTCAGAGGAACAGATAGAGCTGAAAGCCACCCAAGGGAAGAGATCACTCCCCTGGCTCCAGAAGGGCAGGTATCCATGGACTGTCAGTGCTGGTCTTGCTGGTGAGGTGTGGGGATTGATGAGGAGAATAATGAGTCCTCCGAAAAGTGTTTACAGATATGTGGTGCTAGTAACTTTACAAGTCCATTAAAAATGAAAAGTAATCAGTGATGTATAAATGAATGAAGCAAATATGGTTAAAAGCATGATACTGTCCTGTTGCATGGGCTTAAGAGGAAGGGAGAAACTAATTAGAGGGGAAGAGGCATAAAAGCTGTTGTCTTCTGAGAAGATGTTTGGGAACTTGGGATGAAAAGGGAAAAAGGTGTAGTGCTTTTTTGGTACAGATTGGAATTTTTTAACGTTTGTGTCATGGTTTCACCCAAAATCACTGCAACCGGGCCAACAGATGGCCCTTGCCCCCCCCCNNNTCAGCAACGGATGGGAACTGGATTCCAGCTCTGGAGTCAGGAACACACGGATAGGGATCAAAGGCAGATGAACAGACAGGGTCCTCTTCGGATGTTGGCCATGGCAGGAAGAGAAGAGCTGACCCTTTGATCTCTCAGCTTTTATCCTGAACATGGGGCAGATGGTACGGAACACCCCAGTTGGTCAGGTGTGGGTCACCTCTCCTGTCCCCTCCTCCCCACAGGTGTGACCCCTCTACGCTTTTCCATTTCCCACCCTCTAAGAGGCCAATAATGAAAATTGGCTGACCTTGGTTGTTATAGCAATGAGTAGAAGCAAGGGCCTCTCTGCACACCATTCCTTGGCATTTAGCACAAACTTTGGCCTTATCATCATGAGAACGAGCAGTTTTCTCCATAGCATGCCGTTAATTTCAGAGAGTTAGAGGAGCCCTAGCTAAAATGTAGAATTACAGAACACAAAATGGGTTCAGTTTTACCTCAAACCAGGACAATTTGCTCCAGTTCTCTGCCTGATAATGGTCATTTGCCCATCAGTATGCACTGGGAAAGCTCTTTCCACCACTCACTGTAAGTGTACATTGGCAGTGATTCTGTTTTCTGCTCTGAGAACAACCCAGTCTGCTGTGAGTTTAGTTTGGTTTGTTTTTCTTACCCCCCTAAGAGGAGGTTGTTCCCGAAAATGCTTGTAACTGATTCTCACTTCAGGTATATGTTCCTCCCTTGGGTTCTGAAGCTGTGGTCTGTGGAGGATGAATAGCAAACGAAGTCATTCCTGCCAATACCCACAATGAAACATTAGAACATCATGCAACAATTGGCATCTCAGTGGAGAAGGGCAAATGTACAGCATTACCCCTTCTTTACCAAGTCCTAGAGTTCAGCTCTGGCAATTGTGTGTTTGCAGATCAGTCAGCACTGGGGTTTCTCCCCCCCCTCCTCTTATTTGTGCATGTTTATTTATTCCATCTTTTTTGGGATTCCATTTTGGGCCAGACCCTGCAAGCACCACCTGGCACGGTTGTGCAGTCAGTTCTGTAGTGTCCGAAAGTGTCATGGCAAAGCAAGCCCTACCCCTGGTCTCAGCTGAACTCTCTTGTTTCTCTTTGCTGCAAGGCAATGCTCTCAGACGTGCGTGTGTATGTGGAGAGAGGGATGACAGTTTGCTGGCCTGGAAGGGGACCAAGCGCTCGTCCCCTGGGTAAGCTGGCTTGCACGGTAAGTGGAAACTTTCATTATTTACCAACCGGTCAAAATGATTTTGTTATTGACAGAGGCTTCATTATGTCAGCCATTCCATTCTTTGAAAACATGGGCAAAACAGAGAAAGAGTGGTGGCAGGGAGGGGGAAATTCCATTTCTTCCTAAATTGAGTGGAAACATCTTCAGGAAAATTAAAGAAAAACCCGAGAGAAGGAGAAGAGCAAAAGAAATAACTGTAGCCAAAGCCACTTTCCTTTTTCTTTTTCAATCTCCCTTCCAACATGCTCCTGGTAAAATCATTACAAAGGCCGTTTATTTTTAAAATTGAAAGATTGGGGAGAGTCATAATGAGATATTATGTGTAAAAGTTGCACATAAATTTCCTTCTGTCATATTTTGGGCTCGCCTAACGCATCCCCTTGGCAGGCCTGAGGGAAGCTGATCGCTTTAGTATAGATTGTGTGTGCTTCAATAATATTGCCCAAGGACAGAGCTACTGGGTGGCTGAGTTGGCTACATGCTGATTTAAAAATTAGCTGGGCTTTTATTGGCCACACTAAATTACTCTTAAAAAAAAAAAGTTTTAGACCAGAACGAAGAAGCATGTTTTGAGCAAGACTCTTCTCCTCTGTTTCAGGAATGCAGTGTTTTTACTCACTGGAGAGTTTTTTCTTCTTCCTCACCTTTATGGAGAGCCATGGAAGAAAGGTGATATGATTGTGATATGTAATATAGAAAAGTCCTATGTTGAGTGTTTGGTCTCTGGAGTCTTTCCTTTTGGGTCACCCTGCACAGATTTCGAGGATATGGAGTTGGACAGTACTATGTTATACTACAGCCCGGTCTGAGTCTCAGGTCAAAGGGATCTGTCTTCCTTTTTTAAGTGTAAGGACACAAGATGCCATGAATTTATTAGAGAAGAGTCCTTTTTACTGTCACATCTGCAGTCTGAGATCTGTGTCCCTTTCTCTCAGTTGTGGGCTTGTCCTGAAGGCCGTGGGAGTCACGCATGGGTTTTTTCTGATGAATTTGGTGGGCCCTGGTTATTTATTTCTTCACATTCTATCTTCATAGTCCCCATCTCTCTATTTCTGAGGTTTTAGTGTTTCCAGGATCTCAGCTGAGGGATCTCCACAGCTGCCAAGAGCTGGGACATTTCCTTTTCCTTTCCTTTCTTGGTCTAAACCAGAATCTGGTCATCAAGGAAGCAAAGGCCATCAAAGTGCCCAAGAATAAATAGTAATTCATAACAGTCTTTGCTAATATTCTTAATTTAGAGCTCTGGAGTCCAAGTCCTAGCCACACTATAAAAGAAGTCCATTTTTTATAAAGCACTTGACCTATTTACTCACTTTTTGACCTAGCAGGCTAAGAAATATAAGATGTAAAACACATGACCAAAATGAGAGGTTTAAATAAATAGCTTTTAGTGTGGGAGAAGGACAAATTCATTGTAACTGTAAACATGTTTTGTTTTTTTTTTTTTACATGAGCCAAATCTGTGTACCCTTATACTTTGGGCAAATTTGAGTGAATCTGAGCTTTCCATCTTTTCCAGACACACATCCTAGTGTGTGTCTCAGTCTTGGGCCAAACGAAAACTTGAACTGGAACTTTGAAAGCCAGTACTTCAGCTCAATTAGTTCAGATAATCATCCTTCAAACCAAACCTCCCAAGTTTGCCCTATTGGGAGTTATAGTTAATTAAATTAAGATTTCAGTTGTCTTCACCAGTATCTTTATCTTCTCCTCAGGCGAGGTTGAAAGTGAAACTTGCTTCCTTTGCTTGAAGGCAGCTTTGTCTAAAATCAGCTCCAGAATCAAAAGCACCAAATGCAGCTATTAAAACTCCTCACCACAAGCTGCTCTGCCAGCATTTCTGAGTACCCGGTTCCTACAGGTAACCCAGTGCGCTTTCATCTTCTGTGATTTGTAAAAGAAGGCATCAGGGTTTATTAAAGAGTTTGTGTTGCTAACGTGTCATACATCACGCCGTTAATTAAGAGAAATTCTTTTTTCCCCAGTTGGGTAGCTACATAATGCTGCCAGCATGTATATATTATCCGTGTCTCCCCACCCTGGCCTAACCCAAACTCTGCATGACTGATTGTACCCCAGAGAAGCTCCAGCCTCTTCAGGTAATTCGATTGCTGAGTCTCCAAAACCAAGGAATTAAAGAAACCTCCACACTGGGCTCTGCTCCCCTTGTAATTAGTAGCAGAGTGAGTGGAGTGAAGTGGGCTGCTGTGTCTACATGTGTTCCCAATCACAGCCCACACAATTAAAATGTGTTCTTTCTGGGACAATCTGTAGAAACCTCACAAGGATCTGGGGCTTTTATATATGTATATATATATATTTGTATGTATGTATGTGTATGTAATAATTATAATTATCCTCATTAGAAAGTTAACTCCAAAGCTCTGTGACGTGCTTTAAAAATTGGTGGGAGAGCTGGATGATGCACCAAAGAATCCCAGCCCATGCAGGACCTCTCACATCACTCCAGGCGCCCGGGGCAGCGCTCAGAGCAGGACCAGCCTCTGCTGGGCACAGCTCGGGGCAGACAGCCACCTGCCTTCAGCGGGGCTGGATGGCTCAGATGGGTACATCCTTCATCCATCTGGCTTCCCTCTGTAGGCAGCACATGGAAACCAGTTGCTTTTCTAATGTTTTTCCACCCAGCTTCAATTTTCCCCACAGCCATGAAGGGTTTTATTTATTTATGTATGTATTTATTTACCCAGGGGGGTCAAAGAAGCAGCATGCACTAATCTAAGAGCCCCCCAGATTTCTGTGCTTCTCACCAGTTCTCCCCCTTCGTGTTCCTGAGGATCAGGAACGCATAATGGGATGCTGGACTGTTATTTTACAGAGGGTAACAATGTTCTCCCTCAGACTGAGCCATAGGGTATAATTAGAGCTGTTCAGAAATTTTGTCATTAAAAGTCTTTTGGTAGGAAAATGCCAGTTCTTTGGAACAAACTTTGTAGAGTAAAGGGGAAGGTTTCTTGTTAAAGAGGGACAAACCGTGGAATAACCTCTCCTTCAGCCACTAGCCCCGGGTAAAGCAGAGCTGTGTTCAAGTCCTACCTTCAATGAAAGTGCAAGTTATTTATATATATTTAAAAAAAATCACTTTAAGCTAGCAGTGAAGGATTCTATGCTCACCGAGTACATGGACAAAGTCTAAAGCAAGGGTCTCAAAGAGTACCTCCCTGTCCAAGCAGGGATTCTTGATTATTTCCTATTTCTCAAGAAGCATAATGAAGTTTAAGGACTTGTGTGGCTCGCAAAAATGAGAGCGTTCCAAGATAATATTGATAACCTGTGCAGGAGCGATAACCTTCAGAGGTACTCTTGCTGAAGCAACTGCACTGCTGGCGAGCACAGGATGCTTGTTAGGGGGAGACCTGCAGCTCTCCGGTCACAGTCCTGGATGCCCAAACCATCCTGCAAGCAATTAATTAACAGCCTGGCACTATCAATGCATTACTAACTCAGTTAGTAATGACATCATTAACACAAATCTCACACACCACTAACTAACAATAACAATTCACTCCATCATGAAGATAAAACTGCTCCGCTGGAGGTGGGATGCCTGACCTAATAAGCCATTAGCCTACATCCCACAAATAACAGCTCACAGGAGAGCATCACTTTGGTACCCAGCACTCGGTGCAGTTACCTAAGCCTGCCCCACTACAGCACTGGCAGGAGTAACTCCAGCACATCAGTCAATCCTGTTGCCAGGAACGGCAGAGCTGCAGATCTTCTATAGAAATGTCCTGGGATGGTTGGTGCTAGGAAGGATGTTTGGAAAGCATGTCAGGTCTCCAACCTCTGTGCATTATAGGATATAACAAATTAACCAGACTAGACAACCATGCAACTTACTTCATTATATTTGCTGAATCTATATATGAAAAAAAAAGGCTTTTTTTTATAAAGAATTTTGCAGCTGCTCAAGGACTTTGGTTTATTACATGATTGCTGCTTCAGTGAAATCTACCCAATTCTCTGGGAAACTCTGGCTTTGATGAATACTCAGATTTGAAGGCATTCTGGAAGAAATTACTGAAGTGGAACTTTTCAACATTTTCATAAAGAAATCTTTGTTTCTCGTTTGAAGGTGGAATTATGATTTGAAATTTGAATAGTGTTTTTTTAAACAGGAAATAGTCAGATTCTAAAATATCTCTATTGACCTGATATCGTTATGGTATGTGTTGTTTACAGTTATTACTGCAAAAGGAAAATATTTGACATAGTTCTTTTTTAATAAATAGGCATTGTGTTGAGAGAAGTGATTCAGAAATTTCAAGAAGTCTTGAATGTAGGAAAATCTTTTGCCTCCTCTTTCAAGTGCCATTTGCTTGGATGCCATTTAATGTTGGTTTTACATTTGGCTGAGTTTCTTGTGTTTCAAAGATTTTTAGTTTGCATTAAAAAAAAAAAAAAGAAGCTTAGAAATCCATGTGGTGGCCACTGAGGACTTGTGCTACTGACAAATGTGTTGCTAGGAGCTACAGGTCCAAGAAATTAAACACAGGAAATATAAACCTAGAAATGCAACTTCAGGGGAAGTCCAGAAACTGGAAGAGGGTGAGGGAGATCCATGAGTCACTATTGCTGGGGTCTGGGCTTTTGGTGTCAAGGAGTGTGGAAAATGAATGTCAAAGTTTAGGGACACTGTAGCAGAGGAAGCAGGCAGTATGATTAGAAGGACAACTGTACCAGGATAGAGAGAATAAACGGGAAGGATGCATTTTTTGTTGATATGAGTTTGTGTCGGTGCTTTGGTCAGGCAGACTGGCCAAACCCAACATAAGATCAAAACAGCAATGCCACTTTAATGCTTTTTTTATCCCCTAAAGTCTGTTTATTAGGAACTCCTTTAAAATAATTAAATATGGGATAACCATTTATTCAGGCTAAGTCTTAGCATAGATGTCTGTGTATGGGGAGCGTCGCTTCTGAGCTAAAATCATGTATGAACTCTGCAAACCCATTGGTTCTCTTTCCCTTTTCCCTGGGTAAAAATGGTTTCATTTTCAGGCGCTCTTTGTTATCTGTTGCCAGGTCATCATGCCAGTTCATGAGTGTGGGAGTTTCCTTACGATGTTTAATAAGCAAAGGACAGACCTTCTGCAAAGTCACCCATTACCCACACTTCAGCTTTCAGGAAAGTTTTCACACTAAGCTTGTTTTGACACATGTAAATTTTTACTCTAGATTTTCATCAGAAACAGAACTGAGTAAACTTGAGTTTGGCCTGATTAACATCTGAAGCAACAGACTATGTATCTCAGTCTGTAGTTGATATTTGCAGCTCTGTCCACCATATCTCAAAAAAATTGTAATTCATACCTGAATGCTTTCTTCAGATGCACAGAACTATTATGGCCGTTTTGCAATAAACCCTCAATGCTTGGTTTAGTCTGGTATTTATAAACTTGGAAAGTAAATCATCCAAGTTGCCTGGTCACAGACAGAAAAAACAAGGCATTTCATACACACAGCTATATTTTCAGAACTGTTTGTGCATTTGACCACCCTATTTTATGAAGACTTTTGCAGGAAGGCCTGTGCAGATGCCCATATCTGCTATCCATAGTCACTTTGGGAACATACTAGCTCCTACTGAGCATGTGCATTAGGTGCACTTTTTGTGTGCACAATTAACCACTCCAAAGTTTTGATGACAAAAAAATCATTATGTTCCTGAAAATGTTTATTCTATAAATATTGTCCTTTCTGGATCAGTAGTGTATTATTCTCATTCCTTTTGTACAGCCATAAAACTATCCCGGCTCTTGCTTTCCCAAACTGGTGTAACTGGCATGTGGAATGCAACAGCTGGTTAACTCTGCAATGATCCAAGAGCAGCAGAAGACAAGGGGTGCAGAGCTGGCTGCCTTCTTCTGCCAAGTGTAGAACTAAGCAGCTGCTTTGTATTTTCACATGAACAAAAATGTTTTGTTAACTGCTTTGCTGCCGAGGTAGAGGGTGTATATAATGGGGCATGGTTGCTGTCCCACAGGGTTACTCGGCTTCAGGAGGCTTAGTGGTTCTCCTTTTGTTCCAAGCAGTGGCTGACAGCATCTGGGACAAATGTTCCTGTCACAGGAGGAATGACTGGAGCACAGTATTCAAACAACTTCATTTTCTCTCTATTGCATTAAGCATGCCCAGATGTGCCAAAATGTCTCCTTAAAAGAACATTCTTAAGATGGCAAGTGCTCAAAAGCTGGGAAATGCCAATGGAGAAATATGCTTTCTGATAATCTCTAATTGTATAAAATAGCCAACTTATAAAAGGATGGGGGGGAAGAGACCCTAAGATGTCATCTAGTTCTCCCTGATTCAAGGCAGGATTGGCTCAATCATCTAACAGTTGTCAGACCTGTTCTTTAATGTCTTAAGTTCTCCTGATTTTTTCAAAAGTGTGGCTTTTTTGGATCCTGGGAGGTTGCATTAAACCTGCCCAGAACTGAAGAGCTGTATCTTATTATGAAGATGGGAAGGGGAACGAGGAAACTACTGTTAATTAAAAGAAAAGTGAGAGTCCTCTGTTTAAAGTAAGAATATCAGAAATGACACTGAGAAGAGAGTGTTTTACTCTTCAAAGGAAATACAGCCTGGAGAAACTGAGATAAGTATTACAAGGGCAGAAGTTGAACTTTGTGTAGTATATTTGCATCCAGTGTAGCTCCTGCTTTGGTGGTGCAGGGTAGCAAGGGTAATTAGGAAGAGGCTAATCAAAAGTCTTAAGATGTTGTGTCTGAAGTGTACTCATGTACAAATAAAAGAGATGATGTAGGGGAGGTACTTTTGCACTCTCAAAAAGAGGTTCTGGAGGAAGTGGAAAAGCTGCACTGCAAATATTCGTGCTTCAGGCTCCAACTAGAAAAGGAACTAAGTTCATGAGACTGAAGCGGCAGAAACCAGCCCAAGGGTAAGGTGCTGGAGCTTGTGTGGCCTGTGGGTGTGGTGGAAATGCTAACCTATTGGCAGCTCTCCTCTTAGCACCTGGAAAAGCTGAGACACGAGTCCCTGGACACAGCACTGGAACCTTGGATAGTGTGGAGCATAACCTGTGGTCACTGAACTCATGAAATTCAGAAGTAAATTAAGTGGATCTAATTGGGCTGTGAGACATGCTGTGTGTAACTTTGGGTGCCTGCGAGGTTGGGTGCTGACAGCAAACTCGACAAAGTCAGAGGATTGCAGATGGGAAGGAAACATTTGCTTACAATATGATGTGAGGAAATGGGACAGCCTTCATCCCCATGGGCGTGAAGCAGGGAATCATGAAACACCAGGTTTCAAGTGTAGTATTTGCATTTATCTCCCAAACTGCTGTGTGCACTCTGATGTTCAGGGCAAGACCTGCTGAATTCTAGACAAAGACAAGGCAATTAGAGAGAAATGCAATTGTAATGCTTAATGTCGGTGCTTTGTCTTCTGCTTATTCATAGACTTCTGTTTAAAGTAATATTTGAGTTTAACTTGCTAAACAAACCTTTCTTATTCATAAGTCTTTCTAATTTGAAGGATGGAGGGGGAGTGAAGCAGGGTGAGGCTGATAAAGAGGGTGAACTGTATTTGGGAAGGCAACGACTCTCTTTACAGAGATAGGAGCTTCTTGAGGAATATGGACCCAGGAGTATGTTTAGGAAAACCAGGGGTTAGACAGCATTTGCAGCCAGACTGGAATGGGTCAGTGTAGGGGTTGTCAAGGCCAAGTACCAAGTCTAGGAAACACTCAAGCACACCAAACTCATGGTGACTTATCCTAGTCTTCATGCCTCAGGACCTCATCTTATCCCATCCTCATCAGACTGCTCTGAAGAAATATCTGTGGGTATTTGAGAAGCACTTGGATACTGTCGTGATGAGCCTATTGAAAAATCTGTGAGGAAATGAATAATTCTGTACTTGATGAAGGGTTTGAAAGATGTGCCATATATATATAGTTCATGGAGCCCTGTTTTTAGGCACAGGAAACATAGAATATGGAGTAGCTGCTCCTTCAGAGAGAAGTGTCTGACCTATATCCTGGAAAAGTTGAGAGGGCTTTGGAGAAAACTGTTGTATGACCAGCTACTGAAGGGGCTGTGTCATAGCACGTGTGCCCCAGTGGCTCAGGATTGTTTCCCCCCATATGCTGTGATCAGCCAGGACCACTCCTCTGCCTCCTCTTTACCTGTGACACCAAAGATTAGAGACAAGAGCAGCCTATGTCTACCCAAAGGGATTACAAGCAGAGCAAAACCTTGCCTTAATCATGAAAGAGAAATTTCAAAAGGAGATAATTTTATTTTCCTAACATTAAGTAAAAAATCCTAGTGAAGGGCCTGCTTACTCTCTCATATTCCTTTCTTGCTTTTAGATGTGGAGATGTAACTCCAAAAGAATCTGATCTTACAAACATGTGGAAATCCCAGGTAATGTGATTTCCAGAAGTTGATGTAGGGGTTTCTGTTGAAAACTGCAAGAGCTGTGTGTTCAAACACACCAGTTTTGGATCATCCAATTCTCACAGCTCTGTTATACTCTGAGGAACAAAAGTTTTTTTTTTTATCTTTATGTAACCCTGAGAAGTTGAACTGCCAAAATTGCTGTCAGAAGCAGTCCTCAGAATGCTACTGTTTACAGAAAAAATGGTATTTGTTTAGCTTTATGTATGTTGAGAAGCTTCTCTGAGGACTTCACTGCCATGGGCTTAAGGTTAAGCCCAAACTGAGCATTGTCAAACAAGGGGAAGCAGGATGGGTTTGGGTAAACTTCAACAACTAGCTCTGAAGCTTTGATGAATCTTCAGATGTTTATTTGTTAGAGCTTAGCCCTTAAGTTAAATGGCAGCTCTGAGCATCCCCCACATTATGGAGGACTTATCACATCCAGATCAGCTCCTGACTTGAATATGATAGACCTTATATTCTCAAAATCTGATGGGTGGGTGAGCCAGCTTTTTAGACAGAGTTTTGGATACTCAGTGCAAATGAGTCTCAGTTATGTATCACTAACTTTTTTTTATGACGTGGCTTTAGGAAAAAGAAGAGAGAAACGATAGTTGAAGCATACAATATTTTAAAACAAATTTCAGTTTTGAGAAAACCTAGATGAATTATGAGTTGATTCTCCTTCAGCCATTATTTACTAGACATTTTGAGAGATTATCTATTTATTTATTGCCCTCCGAGACCAATAGAGAGGAAGGAAAATGCAGTTAGTCCATCACTTCCCCGGATAAAGAGAGATGCAAACTCTTAATAGAGTATCGATGGCACCCCAAGGGGACAGATAGAGATTTGCATCCCAGTGGCCCAGCTGCCAGACCACATAAGTTACTGCAGCAGCAGCGAGGTCTTGTCAGAGAAGACAGCATGATGAGAGAAGAGGGAGCAAAACATGATTTGTACTGGCATGCAGTGAACAAGCTAAGCTGTGTAAAAATGAATACATGAAATTAAGAGGATTAATGGGACAAGTTAGTGCAGAGTAGCAGGGAAAGTCCCCTGTCTAGGCACTTCTGCCAGGTTCCACCCAGACAGGTTATTTTTTTTAAACTTTCTTTCTTTTGTAAGTGAAATTTCATCTGGAGACCGCCTCGTGGACAAAATTCAATTCCTCCTCCCTCCCCAACCCCATCTCCACCTGCATAAGCCCTTTGAGCTTTTAAAATTTTCTTTTATTTGAAAAATCATGGTGGTTTTCACAAAAGCTTGAAATGTTGGCTTGGTATGAGGAAGGCTAATGGCATGTTAGCCATCAGAAATCATCCAGTGAGTTCATTTGCATTGAATGCTCTTCTTAACCTCCTGTTGTAAATCACTTTTAAATAGCTGTGCCGCTTCACCCCAGGGCTGGCTGCTGTTCAGGACTAAGCAGAATAGTTTCTGCTTGGGCTGTGAAGGCCTTTGAAATCACTTGTGATAAAGATGTATAGATGTAAGGTTTTTACCATTTAAATCACAAAGCAGGCCCTAAATATTTTCTCCAGTAACATTTTGCTATGGAGCACTGCAAACAGAACTATGGAGTCTGTTCTTTTCAAGCCTGTTCCACTCCCACCTGTGAAGTTAAACAAAGCTTTGTGTGTGTATGCAGCATTTGCCCCATTAGGTGGTTGGGGTTTTGGGTTCTTTTTTTTTTTAGTACTATACCTGGTTTTCATCTTGCAAAAGGCAATTACAACATTCACAAGATGACAGTCATTTCATGTAACAGAAGGCCGACTAATTGAGGGAAAGGGATGATATTTGGGAATGAAAAACAAAGCTGTGACATGTAAAATTACATATAAAGTGAGCTCTTTTTTTTTCTCCCTCATAAAATTCTCAACAAGTGAACTCCAGATGTCAGCATTTAAACATCATCAGGTATTACTTGTATTACTGTAGCATCTACAGACCCACAGGGAAATCACAGGTGTTGTACACTCCTAACCTGGGGGGCACAGTATGCATTATACTACCTAAAGCTTATGGCCTTAGGTAGACACGCCAAAAAAAAGTGAAGACCAGGAAATGTTGGCACTACTTTGGTTCAGTTTCTTTCTCCCTTTAAAAATAACTGCAACGAGTTGCAGCTGACTTAGATTAATCAGAATTTAAGATGATGTAAAGATTAGTGACATGGAAAAAAAAAGAAAAAGCAAAAAAGAAACCGTAAAGTCTACAGATAGAGTGATAATTCACTCATATTGACCCAGGCTTTCAGTAGGTAGGTGGAGACCAGAATAAGCCTGGGCAGCTTCAGTGGTCAACTGTTGACATAGCTTCTTGGTAAACTGAAGCTATGTGAACAGGTGTGCACCTCGGTACTGCTGCTGTCACACTGGTGGCTTCTTGCAGGAGAAACACCATTGTCCTCCAGGTCACTTTTTCAACCATATCAGCCATATTCAGCCCTCAACCAGTTGTTACTGACTGTTTGTAGCTGTAGTAGTTCTGGTTATATCACCTTGAAACGCTTCTCTGCTTGTCAGAGGAAGAGATGGGAAGAGGCAGTTTGAAGGTGTTGATGCTACACCAGCTCCAAAAAGCATGTTTGATATTTTTGTGGAATTTTTTTGCATCTGTTTCCACTGACTTATCATTTTTCTTGATCTAGGTCAGGTTTGGAGGTCTTACTGCTCCTTGTGTCTTCAAAATAGACCAGTTTGTATCTACTAAAGGAGATTTATAGAATGGCTTGAGGTTTTTTAAAAGCCATTCCTTTTTCCAGTTAGCATGAAACCTGGGATGGATCCACTGGGAATGTTAGCTTTTTCCTACTTGATCTGGTAATTTTATTCAGCAACTCAAGACCTTCCTACCCTGCTCATTGCTGCCTTTCTCCATGCCGTATGTCCTGGTGGGAGCCCATACAAGCCCAACATATCACCACTGGAAAACAGGGTGGCCAAGGCTAGTCTCACTTTTTTTTCAGAAGAGAACACTTTGTCTGGATGCAAAACTAGACCTGTAAGACAAATGCTAACACAAGAAAGAGCCTTGCTGCTAAGGAGAATTAAAGCTAAAGGACTTGGCCAAAAGGGTAATGAGAGTCAGAGCTGGAAGAAAACATGGAGTATACTTAAAAAATAATGTTTTGCTTAGATTGTTGAATTGTGGTCAAGGGAATGAAAAAGGGGACAAGGCTGTTGCTAGGGGTTTCACTACGACAGGGAATGTATGTGTAGGAACATCTGGTATGTTTGGTCCTAACACTCCAGGTCTTTTACCATATCCTGCCCATCACTGCTGAAGTAAACCAGGTGTAAGTGGTTTCAATAGAACAGCCAAAACCACATCTGACTTGGAGAAATCGTGTCTTGAACATGAAGGCTTTGTTCTCTAGGGCCAGAGCTCTTTTCTCCCCACTGGTAGTCCGTAAAAGTGTTTACAGAGGCCAGCAGCCCAAAGGAATTGAATTCAGGATCTTGAAAGCTTCGGCCTTCGCAAAATAAATCTTCAAAGGAGATTCAGAACTATCAGCAACAAAATACTTTCTATTCTCATCCATGGCAGCCCCCTCCATTCCTGTCTCATGTTTATTTAACAATTTAAAAAATAAATCCTTTGCTTTGAGCTCAGGGGATTGATATTTTTAAGTTCTGTGGGGTTTTTTTCCATGTAAACATCCCATAATATTCTATATTTTCTTTTTCCTTTTCTTATTTTACTTTAACCATCATTTTCTCCTGTTGGCAATTACAGCTCTTCCTTTTCCTTATGTTGGTAACCTGATAGGTGATGTGAGGAAACGCTGATGACAAAAGCTCCTACACTCCTCCTCTTTACCTGAGTGGTCCAAATTGATGTCTCTTTTCCACATGGGAGGTTTGGCTTAAAATAGATCCAAAAGGCCATATTTTCAAATATCAGCACTTATGCTGTTTCTACAGCATCTGTTCCCTGTGCTGTTAGCACTGAATTGATGTGAGCCTTACAAAGAGCGTAGTCAGGAGGCTGCTTAAGTTTCATTAAAAAAAAACCCAAATCCCTGGGATCTACTTAATTGCCCCAAAAACTGGACAAACACCAGAACTAATTTGAACTATTTGCTCCAAATTACTCTTGTGAGTTTAGCTCCTTGCTTACTTACTGGGTAATTCAGAAATCAACCTAAATATATGGAACAGACCTACAATTCTGGAAAATATCAGGAGGATTTCTTGTTGCATCCAAGTAGTTGGATTTGATTATTATTGTCTGATGAGACTGATTGCCAATATCACATTATGTTGTTTCTATTCCCTCCTTGTGTGGATGGAGCATTTCAAATAGGGGAAAAAAACAAACCCCAAAAGCAATTAAAAACAAACAAAAAGTCCATAATGACCTTCATATGCATATTTTTAGAGGGGGTTCAAGCCTCCTTTTCTGACTATATCTCCCATCTAACAAAAGATATTATTTCTGCTATAAGTGTTATCTCTTTTTTTTTTTTTTTTTAATGAATGCATAATAGAAAGGCCCTTGCCTCACTTGGGTTTTATTCCATGCCCATGAACACTTACAGTCAGCCATAACCAGCAGAGCAACTTAAAAGTGGAAATCAAGAGAAAGAAAAAAAAAGCCTAATTAGCTGTTTCTCATGTTCAGATGCCAGTCAGGCCGCACTGGAGATGGTTCCCAGCAGCTTCCCAACTACATGTAAAAGGAGAATGAAGCTTTTAGCCATCGTATATTCACTTTTCTTATTCAGCAATAATTAACTGGTGATCACATGTTAATTCAGCTCTGTGCATCAGCCCTGCAGGTTTTTCAATCTACAGCAGTTTCAGCAGGAAAAACTTGTCTAGTTGAGAGCATCTTCTGTAACAGGGAGCATCTTCTCCTGCCATTTCTCAGTGCAGATGCTGGTACCTTTGCCGAGGCAGCAGGTTTCACAGGAAGGCAAGGCCACATCTCGCCAACTACTTGTGTTAGATAAGATCACAGAGGCCTCCAGTGGAGAATTAGCAAAACCTCAAAAGCCAGAGGCTCTTATTTGAGGGAGATGATGACTTTTGGGTTAGCTGAGAAGAGACTAGTCACTTGAGGAATCAAGGAGACGTAGAGACAAGGGCACATGAAGAGACTCACCAACATCCCTGTGCACGAGGCAGTGCTGAAGTCTGAACACGTCTGGCAAGTGCGCGCGCACACACACACACACACACGCACATTCAAAAGGCTGGTGGCTGCTGTAAGATGGAGCACCACACACCTGAATTGTAGCAGAATTTATCCTTGGTGACCATCCTGATGGAGAAATCCATGCCACAGAGGTCATATTTTCAGGGCTCCCTCCATTTTTAATGATCTGACAGCAGGAAGACCCATACATAAAATAAAATAAAATCTGCATGGATTAGGTTTACTTCTTTCAGCACAACCACTTTATCAGTTTGCAGGACAAGACTACCTGACAAGAAAAAAACGTTAGAAACATCTAAAAGAGAAAGACACTCTCCTCATTGGTGGTGTTGCTTACATTCCCTGTCTCCACCTCCTTGAAACTAACTTTACATGGCAACTGTGCAGGTTTGTCCCGTGAGGAGGAGCCATCGCACACCTTGTGGGTGAACATGTGTTTAGGAGGCTCCTCGCTGCAGAACGTCTGTGGGTCTCCTGCAGGGCTGAATGTATCTCACAGGGCAACTGATTTTCGAACCAGTTCAGCATGCCATTGCTTGTGCAAAACACGTGTCCAGCCACCAGGCTTGCATAAATTGGCTGTAAATAGTTAATTAAATGCATTTGTACCCCACCACCTGATTTGCATGCAGAATTGTCAAAACAGAGTGCTAAGATTAGACACAATGTACTCCCTGAACACAATTGTAGCAATGAAACAGTCTGAAAATCTGGCGCATTGAGTTAAATTTTCACATTGTGCCTTCTTGTGTAATAACAATAATCTCCTCTGCCTTGGAGTATAATCGCAATAAAGAGCTTTTTGTGATTCATTCAGTGTTTATTCACTCAGTAAACAGCCCTTTATTGCTTTTTATACTACAAAGCAAATGAGATTATTGCTTAAATTGTCCAGTAGCGACTAGCTTCTGTCCTCTGGCTTGCTTGTTCAGTTTGTTTTTGTGTTGTGGTTTTGGAAAAGAAAACTTGTTTAAAATTAGCTCCCCAATAAATCACAGTAACAATGAAGTGAGAGTTTCTGCAGTGTGACAGATTTGTAGCTTTTTATGTTTGTAATGATGATGATGTGTTTTCTAGCTTAGTTATTCCCTTCTGCCTTTATTCTTGCAAACTCTGAAGTCTGCTGCAGTGAAGAAAACCCTAAGATGCTGGAAGGGGGAAGTCACAGTGCTTGGACTGCACAGCTGCCTCTGTGGTATTCCGGGGATGGAATGGTGTGGGAAAGAAGCAAAGAGGCAGGAGTCCAATGCTCAGAGTCAAGAGGCATCAAAGCCAGTTCACATCCTACGCTGCTCCTAGAACCTTGAGTGATTTCCTTCACTCACCTGTGCCTATCCAGTAAGGCTGGTGATGTTATTTCCTTCAGAAAGTGCCCCAAGATCTTTGGATGGCAATAAATATTTTTTATTGTTCAGTGACTCTCCAAGTTGTTCCCGAGAGCACCATCTCTGCATTGAGATGTATGGTGGAGCTGCTCTGCAGGCCTCAAAATACACTAGGAACAGTGTAGTGTTCATTATGGAGAAGAGCAAGTCAGCTGTAGCCAACAGTTGTTCATTCACTCCTTTCCTGAGTCTGCAAATGGAGCGGCCAATAATTATTCCTCATCAGGAGGCCAAGTGGTGTATTCACCAAGAGAACAGGAAAGACTATTTCTCTCTTTCAGGCAGTAACACATTCTTTTCTTATTTCACTCCTGCCAACTTTCAGACGTTAGCAGAGCATTTCACTGATAATTATTGATCTTTTGTATTTATAGAAAGCTAGGGCCTAGTACAATTCAATATTCAGGAGATGTCAATTTTCTATGAATACCTGAGAATGACTTGGTCATTTTCCATTTCTGTAATTGCTTCTGTATTGCTGGGGCATGAATTGCATTCTTTAAAATCCACCTAGAAATGGAATATGGGCAAGGGAGCTGTGCCTGAATTTCTGTCTTCTTACAGAAGCCAGGCATGTTGTTTTCAATTTGGGCACTTCAAGAATTAGCGTCTTCATTTCTCACATCTAGTGTCAGCCTCCGCACTCAAATGGATACCTTAAATTAATTGATCAGGAATTGCAAATTGGGGCTCTCAACCTATTAAATATGCAACTGGGTCTGTATTTACTCTAATGGGTTCTATATTTTCTACAGGAGTCTTTGCATATAACTAATCTTGACAGCTTTTGAGTGACCGTATTTCTCCTTGGGGTAATAGTGTTTCCTAGATTTAACACCTTTTCCTGTTCTGTGTTGTTACAGTCAGTTGTCTTATTGGTTTACAGCACCTATTTTTAGCCTAACCAAGGCAGTGACATGGTTCTTGAACAGAGCAGCTCAAGCCCAGCTCCACTGAAGTCCCCAGCAAAACCTTGGTCCATTGGCACCAGAAACAAGATGGTAGATCCCCATTGCGTTGAGCTGGCATTGTGGTTCAACATCTCAGATCCAAAAGATCTCATCTAATTGCTCCCAGGATAAATCTGCCAAGTAAGCCAGTACCTACTGTGTGCCCAACCTTGCTTTCTGTGCTAACCGGGTAGTTTATGTGCTGCGGAGGTTGAGTTCACTGATCATATGGATATCTCCCAGTATTTAAAAGTGAGAGCAAGGCCTGGAGTACCATGATATTACAGTTTTGACAGCAAAACCTCCAAAGGGCTCCTCTCTATAGTATAAAAGCTGTCATGACCCTGGTCATAAAAATAAACTAAAAATCCTTAAACAACCCATATTTCTTTGATGCTAAAATAACCATTAATTGTCAATCACTGCATAACATCATCTGCATGTTTATTAAAGGGGAGATTTCAGAGTCAGTCCTGACAATGAGGCAGAGTCCTCCCTTTGGGAGCGAGATGCGGATAGACATCAAACTGTCAAGGAGGCCGCTGAGCATCTCCTCTCCATTCATCTCATGCCAGTGGCTCTTGCAGAGGTGATGGCTCAGAGCGATGCTCTGAGCTTTCCAAGCCTGCAACTGGGAATAACGTGCTCCCTCGCAGGCAGTGTGTGAGTTACCCCCGCACCCTCCATGCCTGCAGCAAGAAGTTTCCCCGTGAGGCTTCTGCCAGCTCTGGCACTGGCTCCTGTGTGGATGTGACACGTTTGGTTTCACCTGGTAGGAACACACCCTGCCTCACAGTTTCCATGCGTAAGAAATTCACGAAGTGCATGGCCTCATCTGTGATTAGATTTTCGTTTCGCAGGGCAACAGTGATTTATGAAGCATATTTTCATGTGGTAACCAGAAAAAGTTTCCATTTAATGATTGGACAGTGTGCTTTTCTTTATCAAACCTGCTTGAAAACCTTTTATTGTTTTAAGAATACATTCTCACAAGAGATTTGTTGCTTTAACCACATTTCATTTTAAAGGGACTCCGCTCTGGTTTGCCAAAGCTTTCGGGTTGCTGGAAGAAGTGTGCAGTTTGTTGGAACAAGGTGAGGAAACATGAGCTGATAGTCAACATACCAAGCAGGAGCTTGTAAGTGTTTCTTTAATTACCAGCCCCAACACTAGGTTTTTGAGTGCCCTTGAGCAAGTCACTTTGCCTCCATGTGTGACAGCTCCTCATCCCAAAGAGGAGAATGGTCCTATTCATTTTCCCTTGCAGTACTCAGCCTCTTCATCAGAGGCTCTGGTTCTCACTGGTGCTTGCTGGGTGCCCAGCATGGTAAGGGTATGCAGGGCTGGCTGTCACAGAATATTAATTAATCTTTCAAATAAGTCATGTCAAAGATGTATTAATTAATCATTTCTCCAGAAAAAAGCTCACCACGGATGCTCTCTGTGGGCCCTCAGTACAGCCTTGGAGCTGCTGGAAATGCACTGTCTTTTCGAACATGGCCCATGGACATGATTAAAAGAACCGCCTCAAATCATCCCAACTTTCTCACTATTAAACAGCAGCTACAGCTCCTTCTCTTTTTGATTTTCTTTTCTTATTCTTTTTTTTTTTCCCTTTTTTTTTAACCTGGCAGCCTTAGTCAATAAGCCATAAGCGTCTCGCTAAGAAGAACTGCTGTCATCAGACAAAAAGGCCTCCAAGTCCACGTCCCTAACAACCTATTTTAATAACAAGAGCAATAACGGGATTTATTATGCATGCGGCTTTCTGCAATCATTTCTGAAGAGAAAATTAGTTTGAAGCCTCAGGCGACAGTTGAACTCTCAGAGGCACCTAAAATAAAAAAAAGGGGGGGGGGGGGGAAGGAGGGGGGCTGAAAAAATAATAACTGGGGAAAAAAAGTGTGATGAGAAAAGTTATTGGAGCAAGCATGCCAGTAAACTTTAGATGTGACTTGCCCTTGTCCTCTGGAGGGAGAGCGTGGTCTCTGGGAGCTGAGTAGGTTTGCTGGGCTGTGTGTCTGGGCCACCTGGGCTACTGATGGCACAGCCCTGGCACCTCGATTTACTGCCCAGGTGGAGCAGCGATAAATTTCAGAGGGGATCTGTGCCAAGGAGTAAATCTCAGCATGGCCAGGGGGTTAAAATTGGAAAAAAAAAAAAAAGAAAAAAAAAGGGAAAAATTTCAAAAAGAATAGGAGGACAAGGGCTGGGTATGCTGCTGGAGGCAGGAGGGGTAAGGATGTTAGGGGCAGGAACAAGCCCAGCACTCAGGCAATGTCTTGAGCTGTGCAGGTGTCTGCCCTGGGGACTCACTGCCACCACATCCACACCCACCCCTTTGCACCCACCGAAAATTACTTCTCTTCCCAACCGGCTCCAGGTCCACCTTGAAACAGAGGTTTAGGGACTGGTATCAGCCTCCCGTGAGAGGCCAGCAGCATCCTCAAAGTCCTTCCACAGGATGCACAGAGAGGGGATGAAGTTTGGGAATGGGAGGAGGATACAGTTCCATTTCACACCAGTGACTGTACTTTTCTCTCACCAAGGAGAGGTCAAGCTGTAAACTGGTTCCTCACAAACATGCTGCATTTCTCTCCCGTTCTGCACCTGCAGAGCCTGTGCCCAGACCTCTCCTCCCTCCTTAGCCTGGCCCCATGGCATGCAATGTGGTGGTGCTGGGCAGCTGGGACAGGCTGAGGTACAGCCTGAAACCCAGGAATTACTTCATTGGGGTGATACCAGGAGCTGCCTCCCAAGAGGTGCCCCATGCAGCCCCCTGCTGTGCAGGAAGGTGTCAACCTCCAGCAGGGATCCAGGGAGAAAAACCCCAGTGTTTAAGGAGCAAGGCTGGCTTCCCACTTGCCCTGCTGATGTTCATCCCAACGCAGGGTGAACCAGCAGCCAACCCAGCCAAGGGCCAGGTGCCACATTAGGGAACCGTCCCCTCTCCCCCCTAATGCCCAGGGTACGTTTCTTCCCCCTTTCCTCGCTCTGCAGCTCGTTCCAGACAAGCCCTTGGCAGAGGAGTGAGACTTGGGGTCCATCAACATACAATTGTGCAGCATCCAGGGATGCGTGTTTGTGTATGTGTGTGTGTGTGTGTGTCCCCACCTAAGACAGACAACGCCAATTACTTTTGAGCATGTAGGACCGAGGGCTGTCTTTTTTTTTTTAATTCTTGAAGATTTCCACTCCCTCTTCCTGAGGTAATACATGACCTTAAGAGCTGGAAATTGTGTGGACCAAGCTGACTGAGACCAGTAATCTCAAACCTGCTATTAGGTGCTCCTTGCTTTTTGGGCTCTGGTTTGAGGACACATTAGTTTACTTCAGCTCTGGCGTTTGAGGCTGCCCCTTTTGAACTGTAAGGGGTGGCCAAAGAAAATAATGTGTGGTTATTGTTTAAAAAGTCATCGTACCAGAAAAGTATATGATCACTTAAAGGCAACATCAGAGAGTGGGGTCTTCTGCTGGCTTCATCCAGGGCCTTGGCTAACCAAATAATTCCACAGTGATATTTATGGTTTGTATATAAAAAAGAAAATGGTCTGAAATCCTGTGGCTGTTTGGTACCCATGTCTTTAATGTCTGACTGCTTATTCATTCTAGAAAGTGGGATTTATTAAGACAGTTATTGTATGTTATTTAAATACCAATTGATTATTAAAAGCATATTTATTTATAACTACAAATTATAAAGTACTTGGGGGAGCACAGCCAATCAAATCAGTGGACTGCCTGATGAACATCCTTTCCTAACCCCATCTTTTTATATATAGAAAAGAGGTTGACTTATGCAGCGGGAATAAAACTAACTTAACTGCCTTTATGGGTCATTTCTTTCTTTGATGAATACTTGTAACTCCCTTTAACGGTAATAGGACCTTTGCTTTCCAACTGAGCAGAAAATAAACAGACCTCGCTGTAGGTGCTCTATTGCCTTTTGGGGGCTCCGAGCAAGGTTAAGCAGAGGCGGATGAAATGTTCTCTGCTTTAATAAAGCATGCCTAAAATATTCCTGAATAAGATCCTTTTTCCCTGTTTCCTGACAAATGCTGACCAGAGGGTCCCACTGGTTGCAGCGGTGCCTGCCATCAAAGAGAAACCCCATCATACAGCGGCAGAGTCCCACCCCCAGGTCCTCACACCAGAAGGCTGCACTGATAATGAATAGATCTTCTCTAGAGTTTTTTTCGCTGCAGTCTTTTAAGATTTTTCTCTTACACATATGTTCCTGGTCTTCTTTGGTGGCTTTTGCATCTGAGAGAGTAGACATGTTGAAAGCTAGAAGAAACGAGGAATGTTCATCCCATCTTTCCCTTCCCTTTTGATTTGTTCCTTGCCCCCTCCCAGTTTTGTTTTAACTTTTTTTTTTTTCCTGGTTAAATTATATGATTTATGAAAGCTTGAACAACAACAAAAAAAGGTAGCTCTTTCCTGACTCCTTTTCCAAATGCAAAGTGCAGCTGCTGTTGCAGATACAGGTTCTGTGACTCCAACAAGCTTTCACAGCACAGCAGGCCTGACTCGCAGCCAAGAAAGAGAAAATCTGATACGGTATTTATGTCTCTATTTAAGGAAATTAACCCAAAACAAGGTGGTAGCTGAAAAAGAAGACAATAGAGAGGGGAGAGGAAACTTGTTATTTAGGAAAAAAAAAAAAAGGAAAACAGGAAGCCTATTAAGGTAGGTTCCCAAATAAATGACAAACACTTTGAAAACCTGTATCCTGGTGGCTTTATGAATTAACTTTGCAAAGAAAAAGTCTTGCTTTTCCTTTGTGGGGCTCGTTAATGTCTGCATGTTACACACTGAGGTGTCATATCACCAGTAGGGATCAATCAGCACGACTCCCCTGACATCAATGTAACTGCATCCATTTACACGAGACCCAAGTCCAGGAAAAACAGACACATCCTGGGCTGATGTGGGAAAGCACCAGACCCTACTGCACCAACAAGATTTTATTTCCACAGGTCTCTCTTTTTAACCTAAGTCTTCTTTTAACTTACTGATGTTATTTACTAAAATTTATTTTGATTCACTAATACAAATTATTTGCAATTAACAGATGTGTTGATTCCATCTCTGTTTTATCGTATCTTTCCCCCTTCTAGTGTAGCAAAGAAAAAACCAACCAATTCCTAAGCAAGACAAGATCTTCATTCTATTTCAATAGCAATCCTGTTTTGCTTAAAATAAAATACTTCTGTTTATGAATTAAGAGGAATTGACTTATGTTAGTACCACTGACTGACACTTTGTTTTGCCACATGAGGCCAAATACTTTGAATTTTCATTTGCTACAGGCTGAAGCCCCACTGCTACTGAACTGAATATATATGATTATAACTCAGAGCAAAAAAGTGGGCCAAATCTTGCAGTTTTTACAGACACCTCCATAACCCTCCAAGTATTTCTAAGATACCCATTCACACCAGCATCTGAGCACCAGATGAATCATTTATTATAAATATGTGGCCTGTTAAACCTCCTTTTCTCTACCCACAGTTAGTGAAAAAAAATCTGTTGTTTTCTTGTGGTTTGCTCAAAAATTCATGTTAACAAATTTCAGTCTGGTCAAAACCAGATTTTTTTCCTAGTTATTGGTGTTTATAAAGCAAATATGAAGTCGTTAGTATAGCTTGTTACTGCAATTTCCCACCTGCACCACTGCACTGAAGTGCTAGAAGGAAGGCTCTGAGGAGCACCCTGCAGAGGTCTCATTGTGGGTCTAAAGTTTTTTGGATTGAGATGAACCAGAGTATCTCAGCCTGAAAACCAGTCCAAACATCAGCGCAGGACTTTCCCCTGCAATGGAGAGAAAGAGGTGTCTGCCCAAGTCCACGATGATTTGGTTGCTTTTGCCCTCATTTTACTGAGAGAGGTTGGTGTAAGAACAGGCTGGAGCAGAGGCTGGATGATCATCATGTGAGTAATGTGACAGCTTTAACAGAACCCCAGAAAAAAAATATAGTTCACATCATGGCAGGAAGCAGAGCCTTAATTTCAGTGGGGTTTCTGCTCCTGAAAGACAAGCTCTCAATTTGAACAGGATTTGGACCTCGACCCAGCCCCCTGCATCCAGCCGGGCTGAGCTTCAGCAGTGCTGGAGGAGGGCAGGATTTAGAGCTGGATCTGGATTTTATAACTCTGGTTTAACTTCAGGCTTGCGTGTGAGAAAGAGTCTGGACTGATTTATATTGTGCCTCTGTGAGTCTCAGCGTTGCGTTGTGGGGGGCTCTGCACAGGCACGTCGTGCACGGCCCATTGATGCTCCAGCTGGTTTGCAGTCCAGGCAAAGCCACCTGCCTGCAGGGACAGACATTCAGATGTGAGCTTTTGGACAACTAACCCCCACTTAAATACCATTTACACATATTATTGACATCACAGTGACATCCGGTACAGTAACTCTGGAGGATTATGTGAAGTGAAGGGTGAAATATCTTCACCAAAAGGCAAACGCTGAAGCATTCCCTTTTGTGTATTGAACATTCCTGTAGACTCTGTACTTGCTTCTTTCAGACAATGCTTCCTTGGCTGGCTGGATTATTGTATATCACCCCTCTAACCTGCTGTATTAATTTCCATTGACTGTGAAAAGAACTTGTCAAATAAGGAGGGAAAAGGCGGAGGGAGTCTTTTAATCCATAAGGCACAGTTCTTAAAAGCACCTTGTTGTGTAATAGCTGCACACCAGTGAAGAATTTGTCAAGAATACAGGGCTGCTGCTAATTGTCTGAATAAATTACAGCCTGGAAGCCACAAATCATGTCATTGTAGCACTAAGCCGTTCCTTTATGGAATTGGTCTTTTACAACCTGGAAAAAAACTTTTTAGAAGACTGCCCTGCGGGAAAAATTAGAAAGAGAGAGAGAGAGAGTTGTATGTATGTGGGGGTGTGAACAGCACAGCTCTGTGGTGTCCCAGCAGCCTTCTCCGAGAGCAGGGCTCCCAATCTGCTGGTACCAGCCAAGTCATCTGGAGTAGCAAGACCACAGGTAAAGCCCTCGAGTGCTGGAGAAAGGAGGAAGATTAGGAAAAACGTTTTGGCTGAAGGAAGGTGGTTGACGGTCACTTCTGCAGTACGGACCCCAGCTCATTCCTCCTAGGACCATAAGGGCAAGCCAGCCTCAAAAGGAAATACTAAACATGTAACAAAACGCATACTACAGATTCACGTGGCATTCACTTTGCTGCAGACGACTTGTGCAAAACTATGATGACTTGTGCAAAACTATTGGTTATTTAACCCTCAAGATATAATTTTTTTTTTCAGAAGCGTGGAGCAACAGGTACATGTCACACTTGTAGTGCAGCCACTTGTCCATTCTGATTTTTCCTAACAGCTGTAGCTATGGTAAAAGAAAAACAAATATGGGATTTTTTTTTAAATTTTTTTTAATTTATGCAGTATCTGGTTTCAGACTGTGGGCTGAGTCCTGCTCTCACCGTTGTCATTTGAAAGACTCCTTACTGAGTTCAGTAGTCTTTGGATGGAGGCAAGTCCATGTGCAGTAATCCAGTGTGGCACAATCTTTAAAGGGCAGTTTAGCTCTGTGTAGAGAGTGGCTCTACAAGATAATTCCCAGTTCATACTGTGAACTAGACAATAAAGTGGAAAGTGCTCACTGGAATTTCCTTAAAGCAACCTGAAGCTGTGCTCAGTCTCTTTCCCAGTTTATTAGTGATGTTTGGCAAAGTACTTCAGGCCTCTCTGCAGACCACAGTAATTGGTTACCAGACACTAGAGGACAAGCTGCCTGATAAAATTCGGAGTCTGTAATGAGGCAGACAGGCATGATAACACAGTAATAAATCACAGCCGTTAGGGTATATTCCTCGGACAGCTGGCAGAAAGGTTTCAATCAGAAGTCAAGAAGGACTTGTAGCTCCATGTCATACTCCCCTTCGCGGTCAAATATCACTCTGGATCCTCTCCAGGTGTCAGGTCAAATGCATCAGTGAGGCCCATCTTAAAGAGAAGGTAACTATAGATGAAATGCCAGGCAGGTGATATGCTCAGACTTGTTCTTCAGAGGTTGCACTACAAAAAAAGTAGTACTTACGATTCACTTTATGAAGTTTAGTTCCCAGACCAACTACCCATTAGTGCATTAAATGAATAATTAATCCGAATGCTGGTAGCTGCCTGGGATCATTCCATGCACAACCCGAAAGAGACATGGGATAAACACACACCACTGATTCAATAAGTTGATGAAAAGCTCAGCAAAGCTGATGAAAAAGTCTCCATGTCATCAGCGGCTCCAAATCCTGAACATCTGCCTGGGGACAGCGTGGGGACAGACGTGTTTTGCACCAGTAGGGAAACAGCTGCTTTTCCCCTTCCACACACCCTTCTTCTCTTCTTCAGTAATTTCCATCGGCAGGCTAGTCCATGTGCCAGAGAGAGGTAATGAGAAAAAAGCCTTCCTTCCACCAAAGCTACAGTGAATCACTAGCTTTTATGCGTAACTACTTGTTTAGTCATTTATCTTTTAACTTGGACACGATCTGTTCCTCAGGACATGCCCTGCCCTGCCCTGCCAAAACTCTTTCTAAAACATTAGCCCTCTCCCCAGATCTGTCAAATCATAGCAGATTACTCCATCACTGCTGGTTTATAAAGTTTCTTCCACCTTCATTAGAAAAATTGGGTAGGCAAAATGCTGACATAGATGAGCTAGTATTATGAGCAAGTGTGACAGAGAGAGAGAGAGGCAGATGGCTGGGTCTGAAAGTACCAGACTCATACACAGGGGTCACAAATTCAAGCTCCACATTTGGGTTCTGTGGCTTGTCTTTCAAAGTGCGGAAAATCTTCTGTTTGAGAGTGATCTGCAGGCACTTACAGACATGTTAGGACGTGCAGAGCAGAACAGTCCCTGGAGAGCTCAGGTGCTAATAGACTGGTTAACTTTTATTGCTGAAGTTACAGGATGAGTTGAGCCCAGCCTCTGATGGTGCCAATATTGTTTAATGTTCTGTATTATGGATTTACCTGAAGGTGAGTGATAGTCTGTTCAATTTCTAGTGTGTTTTCTTTGGTGTTCAATGGTTTCTTGATGCTTATCATCAGAGTCGTAACATAAGGTCTGGCAAGGCTACATTTCTTTACAATAGTGCAAATAAGAAACCATTAATTTAAAATTTATTATTTATTTCCACAGCTAAAGTTGAAGGAAATCATTACAGAGGCCAAGTAAAGCTCTTAATATCTAGAAGTTAAAATGTATGTTTGGAATTTTAGACAATTTTATTATTATTTAGGTCTGACTGTACATTTTGGTGCACTCTGTTGTTTGGTTGTGTCCATAGTACTGTAGCAGTTACTAGGTGTGATGAAGGCACAAAATGTCTATGGTGACTTCTCTCAAAGACAGCTTAAATCCTGAAGGACCTGGTGCAGGACTTGAGAAGCGGGGCTCTATCACATGCCATCCCTTAGGGCTGCTCCTCCTGGGCTAGAGATTCCTGTGCACCCAAGAGGAGGCAGCTGTAACTTGGCTCTGCAAGGAAGGACTGCTATCTGCAGGTTATCCGCACCCAAGATTTACACCCACGCCTGTGAGGCAGGCAGCAGAGTTTCAAGCTCCTGCACAACCTCCTCCAATGAATTCAGGCTCCTTCATACTCTGTGCACCAAAGCTTGTTGCCCTGCTATCAGGCAGGAACATTGCTGCAGTCTGGAACCCACACAACATACCTCCACCTTCATGCACCTTGAACCCACCCTGCAAGCCATGTGGCTAGGTGATCACGTCTCCATCTTTATTCCTCCCCCCAAATTGTCACTGGAGCTGGACTTGCTTCTTCCCCATGGAATTTTTGCTGTTGTATGTAACCGTACCTTTATCTCTGGTTTCAGTTTGGTGCAGAGCAAATTAATTCTTTTGGCAGATTTTTCCACTGTCAGTGGGGGTTCTTATGGTACATTATCAATGCTCCTCGCCCTGATGATGCATAACACTAATCCATCATTAGAGCAAGAGTGTGCTCTGATGATGGATTAAAATAATTTATCATAAGAACAAGGGGCTATAATATAACACCGTCAAAAGATGGCACCATGTGGAGACAAACAGATCAACGAGGAAATTCAGTAATGCTCATCGAATCAAGTGGATCTGCTGCCAAGAGGCTCTTCTGCAGCAAAAGTTTGGCAACCTGCAAAAATATCATTACTCTCCTTGCTGAAACAACTCCTCACAGCAACGACAGTGATTTAAGGATTTTTCTTTTTTGAACAAGTGGAGCCTGCCATTTCCAACCAACCCCTTTTGGGGACTAAATATTCCAGGTACAATTACAGATCTTTTTTTGCCCTATGCAAGTCTTAATTTTTAAGGCCATTCATATAATGAAATGCGAATATAACAGCTATTTAAACCATCAGGCCAAAGTAGGTTTGTTGCAGCATTGTTAAGTGACTGAGAAAGAGGATTTAAAACTCAGGAGATGTGGTTATGGTTATAGTTTTAGCTTTCTATTGGAAGCCCTACATCTGTAATTCAGCACTTCATTCCTGTCTTGTGCACATTTGCTTAACTATAGCCATATGTTTACATGGATTCTTCAGAACTCAGTTAAATTAAGGATTAACTGAAACACCTATTCAAATGCCTTCCTGGACAGAAGTTTATGAAATTTAGACTAAAAGCAAACATTGAACAAAAGGTTTAAGAAAAACTCAAAAGTTTTTATTTCACTGCCCACAGAAAACCGTATTTTGAGTTGCCTCTAAGAAATGGATTGTCAACGGTCCTCTGTCAGGTGAAACGCAATAGAAAATGGATCTGCTGAAAGAACAGATCTGATAATTTACAGAGGTATAGAATAAATCAGGTTGGAAGGGGCCTCAGGATGTTGTTAACTATATTTTTGCCTGGAAACCAAATAGTATTGGGATATATGTAAAAAAAAAAAAGTAAGAAACAGAGTAATCTTAATTTTTCCTGTGATTCCAGGGTATGTGCATCTAACGAAGAAAGCACTCCATAGATGAATAAAAGTACCTCTGTGCAACATTGATTTTCCACAGTCTGAATGACAGTGGTTGCCAGTCTTCCTATTACTGTAATTGCTGGCTAAATGAACTATAATTGTATTAAGTGGTAACTCTGAAATATGTATGTATGTACTGTAAAAAGAAGAAACATTGCAGGCATAAAAATTTGATTTGCAATATTTGGAAAAAGTTCGGGGAGAGGTTTGGTTTTATGAAAACCGGTGCAAGAAAAGTGCAGGAACTCAGAGGGGTCTGGTTTGGGGAGGGGTGGTGTGGAGGAGAATGTCTTGCTACAGCCCCTGGGGCCTGAGAGTCTGCTGTGCCCAGTGCAGTAAGTCTGGTGCCCGCATCATTGCTATGAACCTAGGGATGCCAAGAGGAATCAATTTAAATGAGGCCCCCCTTAGTTGCCTGTTTAATTATTAGAGGGGAGGGCTGACCTGCAGGTCCTGTCCCTCAGGCTCAGCAGCCTGCAAATACCAGAGCACAGTGTGCGACGTGTGACTTGCCCTGTCTTTCATAAATAAAAATGACCAGCAGTATATCTTTAAGGAAACAGAGAGCCCATCTGTGGCAGTTTGTGTTACAGAAGCACATCTTGGTGCCCATCAAGAGCAGTGTGTGGGCAGGGAAAGGAGGTACTGCAAGGCAAGGCGGCTTCCATAGGAAATTCTTTGGGTCAACGCTGCTGTTGTATATTATTTGCACAGAGCCCACGCTTTCTGGCCGCAGCTCACCCTTTCACTCACTAAAAATTGTTCCTTCCTTATGTAATATTGAACAAAATAGTGGTGCATTACACATTGCTTAAGATTTTGCTGCCTTTTTTCTGTTTCCTGTCACTGTTGTTACCCTTGTCAATAATGAAAGAATTACAGTAGTTTCAATATGACTTTTCATCTTGATATGAAAACTAATGATAGTAATATTTTTAAAAGTCAGACTGAACTGTTTTAACTTATCCAAAGCAATTGCTGCAGCATTTTGGTTTGCTAAAATTTGACATTTCAGAATCATATTTTGTTCTAATTTCAGATAGGAAAATTGTTTCCTTCCTGAGCAATTTATGATATATTTGGGAATATTTGTGGATGCTGTGCTTTGGAATGTGACTGAAAAGAGTATTAGTGAGCCTGAAAACATAACAGAAAATGATCAAAATGCTGCTCATGAAAATTCTATTGTGAAACCCCCATATAATGGAAATAATATTCTCATGAAAAGTTTTCTGAGTAAAACCCCATAAAATGTCATCTCTCCTTTCTGTTAGCCTGATGCAATAGTGGGTAACCACATTCTTACCCAGGAGGATTTGCTGCCAGTTATTGCAACAATACTGCAACAATACATTTTATTTCCAGGGTGGAAAGACAAATGGACCTTTGTGGAGAAACGCAGCAGAATTCTAGCAGCCATTGAAAGGAAGGGCAGCTTTGTCATTGTTCTCAGCGCTCTTGGCTGGGTCCTTAACACAGTTGCTGAAAACGTTAGAGTAACATTATTGTAAGCTGCAGGGAAATAATCTACCCTTAAACTCTTGCAGGCGAGTTCCTATTTAACCAGCAGCAAATTGATTGCTTTGGCAGGGGAAATACCAGCCCCCCCTTCTCCCTGGATGGGGAAACTGGGAGGAGGGCTCTGCACCGGTGGGTGCTCTGGGTGCATCCAGGGCAGGGCTGAGGCATGTTTGCTTCACAGCCAAAGCATTCTTAAGATGTGGTAGTTTTGTGCCTAGGAAACAGCCCATTATGGCTACTGAAGCAAAGATGCCAATTAAAGCAGTCCTTGGGGCGACCTCAGCCTCCCTTGGCAAATATCAGCCCAGGCCCAGGAACTGCCGGGCTAACGGGGAGAAAAAAGGACAAACCTGTGAACTTTGGTGGGAATTGCATTGGGGTCTTTGAAGGGTTTACAGGACCTGAGACTATCCCTGGAGACTGCTGTAATAAAAGCATTTCCTCATTGTCTTAAACCTTTGCTTTACCTGAATGTGGGGGAAGATTCTTTTCCCCATGCTTGTCTGCACTGGGACACACAGTTAAAACAATTTTGCTTAATCCACCGCAGGGACCGTTCAGGATCCAACACTGATCCCTCAACAGGAGAGAGGCAGGATGTGTTCTCCCATTTGTACATTGATATTGAGTTTGTTTATCCAAACTTCCTGCCCAGAAAATGCTACGCGTGCATCTTGCATGGATGGATGGATGGATGGAAGGATAGAAAGATGGATGCAAAGGCTTTCAAGAGGAACAAAACTCTCAAAATGAACTCCCAACACTTAGTGGGAGAAGCAAGGATTTTAAGTGCTGTCCCTGCCTCCCTCCCTTCCCCCTACCTCCTCTTAGGGTTTAATTGAATCATCTGTAAGCATTTTGGTAGGTCAGGAATGCAATTAAATAGCCTGTCTATCGTAAAATATTTGAGCAGTAATACCTGATAAAATCATCATTATCTTGGAGTAATTGACCACATCAGATAATTAAGGTTCCTGAGGCAAAGCTTCACCCCCAAAGGAAGTTCAGTGATATTAGAGCAGGGCTGCGGTAGTCAAGACTATGTTAGTGTTTCCATTATAAGCCTTGTATTTTAGAACTGTGTAATTCTATCAGTAAAATGACTGTAGTCTAGTGTGTATTCATGATTTGATCTCCCTTTTTTTTTTTTTTTTTAAATAACAGACTAAGGAAAACACAAAGCATTTTGGTCTAAGAGACTGAAAAATGAAGTTTGAGTAAGACTTCACTTAAAAATAGAAAAAAAAAAAAAACAGAATGACAAGATTACGTTCTATCTACAGCCTGGTGAATTTGCAGCCTGAGGAGGGTGTAAGAATTAGTTCAGCAGCTCTCCAGTGCTGGGAATAGGAATGCTTTCATAATTTGAGAGCGAAGATACTTCTGCCTTTGATTTCTTCACAGTTCTAAGTATATAACTTTAAGATATATTTTTCCCAAGCACAATCAGAAGAAGCTGTAAGAATTAGAGTGTAACACAACAGAAGCCTCTGGTCTCAGCTGCAGAAGTGGGACAAGTATTTCCCCCTCTCTCAGACATGATGTAAGCAACAGCTTTGTTACACAATTAGTGACAAATTAGATATATCCTAAACTTCACTTTAAATACAAGAGTGCCATGCTGGATCAAAGCAAGGTCCATCCATCCTAGTGTTTGATTCTGACAGTAGTTGATACTGGATACATGTGGAATGACAACTTCTCAGCATCAACAAAATTTATGGTTTTCTCCTAAATCAATAACTTAGGGTTTTCTTCTGCTCTATGATGCCTTTAGGCGTGATAGAAGGTTTCTTTGCAAATAACCACTACTTGTGTCTCAGTCTCCACTTCTAAACTCAAAAAGGTGGACAAGCACAAAGTAGTGGAATTTGAAGACCTCACATCCTTTGTTCATCGAAGTAAAGCATCAAGGAGTGAGATCAAAGCCTGTGTCGTCATAGTCCTCATGAGTTGTTGTCTCAGAACATGGCTTACATCTGGCTCACTAGAAGATAAATAACCTCTAACCTTCAGCATGGATAGAAGCCAGGCTGTGTCCCTGGGGCTAGGATTAAGTCTTCGTTCCCTGTCTCTTTTCTCTTTAGATAGTGGGATAGTTAGAGCTGCCATGACATCACTATCATAAAACCTGAGCTCTTCACTCTTTTTTGTTGCATCTATTCTTTGAATCACTCTTAGAGGGTGAGGAAGGAATTTGTACCTCATTTCAAGGGAGGCAAGAGTGATGCAGATACTGACATCTTTGAAGTGCATAGGGATTTTGCCATGTAATATTGCAGACCCTAGTTGACTCTGGGGTAAAGCTTACATCAAATGAAGATCAAATGTGACTTTCTAAATGAGTTAAGAAGAAATGTGCCCAACTACACTGAAAAGACAAGAGGTGGGAGTAAGTGGCCTGTCCCAGGATTTGCAGAGGGTTTGCTCAGATCAGGGACCAAAGAGAAATCCCATTGACTACTTTTATTTTCAAGATTCATGTCTGTTTGTCCAAACAAAGGGCCAAGACATTCCTCCATGATTTAAAATATTTTTCTCCCACTAAGTGTTGGGAGTTCAGAGCAGGATGGTTGTGCATATTGAAGCCTTTACATGTTTGTGCACTAATCACTGGTGTTGCTGTTTTGTGATTTGCAGAATTTCTTTTCCCTGGAGTCACTCTCAAAATTTTTGACATTTTTTTGTCTCGGTACTCTTTGGGATATTTTTTTTTGCTGCATTTGCATTCTGATTTTTTTTTATGAAAAGTGTCTTAATGAAAAATATGTACCAGAATGCTCCATGTGAGTAGCCTCTATGCTGAATATCAATAACAGTTTATTTGATCACTGACAGCAAATGCTCTTTCAATTAAGCAGGTCACATAAATAACTTTCTGGTTCCAACACTATTTGGAAAGGTTGAGTGTGAAATAAATGTGATTGAGTTTGTGGTAGAAATCCCTCAGAAGGATTTGAGTAAAAGTACTTGGATGCTGATCCTTGTTTTATCAGGACACTCCAAGACAGCCAAACTGGCTTTAGAAATATCAGTAAAGCACACTTTTGTACAGATCTTCAGCAGTTTGCTGATTTTAAGAAAGATGGATATTTCCTAAGAAAACATTTTCATGTAGTTATTGGCTTTTTTGTTGGTTATTCCCGCTAGAAACACAATATAGCATGCTCCAAAATTAAAATACGTATGTGTGTGTGTATGTCTTTACCCCTTTTCTTAACTTCAAAAATGTCCCATTCTGCCTCTGAGTGAGGGTTTAGCTCAGCATTGCTTCATCCCTACAGGTTTCTCTCATTCTTACGGCCACCCTCACCTGTGTCCCGCAGCCCGGGCAAGGGCTTGTACTCACAGCAACATAAGCTCTCTGTGTATCGCTAGAGACACAAGCTGACATTAAAAATGCCAATGCCAGGCCAGGTCCAGGCATAGTATAAAGTCACAGCTGAATGAAACTGAACAGTCCGGTGACAAGTGAGGATAGCATCCTTATAACAAAAACATACAGAACAGTACATGGAAAATACACTGAAAAAAAGTGGAAAGCTACAAATGACATGTCATCATTGAAAGACTGGAAAAATAATGTCTGCACACAAGAAATAACAAGAAATCTGTATTTGACAGTGGGAACCTGAACCAAACAGTGGGAATGATCTTTAGGAGTGTCCAATATTCAAATAAAGATCTACAGTAAACTTTTGCAGTTATCCTTAATTCACAAAAAATTACAAGCCCAAAACTCGATCAAAGCCTTTCTGGATATTTGACTGTTCACAAAGCAATGGTCCTTGTTTCATTTGAGGTTAGGTCTGCAAATAGTGCTGCTGTCCTTTCCCCTTTAATTTTTCCAATACCTGGTTTCTGTGGAACAAGTTGTGGGGGGAGAAACAGATTTTGCAGCTGCTGAGAAAAAGATCAGAGGCACCAACCTTGTTTAAAAATTCCACAATCAATTTAGGAAAAAAACAGTAAAACCCCAGGAAACTCCCCAACTTCACTAAGAAGTCCTCAGTTCAAAGATAGCTGTACTAGGAGGAATCCACAGGATCTGTCTGTCAATAGGTTTCTTAGAGGAAGAAATGTTGAGTTGTGAGTTTGTTTTTTTTTCCTTTCTCTGCCATTGAGAAACAACTTTATAACTGCAGAACAAGGTGAAACTACTAACAGGGCTGGTGAGAGAGGAGGATCAAGGAGGAAGGGAGTTCATGTCCTGAGGATGACTTGCCTCTGTGAACTGCTGCCGTTGATCTCTCAGTTGCTGAAGGTTAGATGAAAATAACAACCTTTCATATCTTTGGGTCCATATCTGCAGGGTTTGAGCAATGCCAGGTGCCATGAAGCAGCTTGCTGTGCTTTGGACCTGAACTCTTAGTTGTAATATGACTTTAATGTGTCATCCCAAGAAGTATTAAATGGGCATAACTTTTCAAAGTCAATACACAGGTACAGAGCAGTAGGTTTCCGAAGCAGTCCCTGAAAAAGCTCCATAAGAAAGCTGAGCTGACATTCTCATATGACTTGTTTTGGAAGGATAGAATAGTTTGGGTTGGAAAGAACCTTTAAAGGCCATCTAGTCCAACCCTCTGTAATAAGCAGGGACATCGTCAACCAGATCAGGTTGCTCAGAGCCTCATCCAGCCTGACCTTAAATGTTTCCAGGAAGAAGGCAGCAACCACCTTTCTGGACAAACTGGGCCAGCGTTTCACCACTTTCATCATAAAAAATTTCTTCCTTATATCTAGTCTAAATGAACCCCCTTTTAGTTTAAAACCATTAACCCTTGTCCTGTTGCAACAGGCCCATCTTTGGGTTTGTCACCATCTTTTCTGTAGGCCCCCTTTAAGTCCTGGAAGGGACTCTAAGTTCTCCCTGGAGCTTCCTCTTCTCCAGGCTGAACACCCCTAAATCTCTTAGGTTTTCCTCATAGCAGGGGGACTCCAGCCCTATAATCATTTTTGTGGCCCTAAAAATGTTTATTTTCCTGCTTCTTAAAAAAAAATACCCCTCAATATCAGAGCATCTACAGATTTAAATTTCCCAAATCACTATGTGGGATGTTTGTTTCCCCCACCACGTGGGATGCTCAGGCTTGGATGTCTTAACCACAGACACCATGGCAAGCTCCAGTCTGTGTGCCCCAGTAGGGTGAAGTGAAGGTCCAGTGTGCCCAATTGTGGCCACATTGTGGAGGGAAAGCTTGGTGAGTGTTGATCTCCTCAGTGTAACCTCCCCACTTCTAGTCATCTGCAGCTAGTGACAATAAAGTTTAATAGTCCTTGCTGTGTTTGTTGTCTGGGATTTAAATTGCTTTCTGAGTCAACTGGTGCTTTTGGCCTGTGCAATGTCCTGTGGATGTGAGTTTCACCCTTCAGTTATACACTGCATGAACCAAAATATTTTTTTTTTCCATTTTAGCTCTTACATGATGAGTAACAGTGAGTAATCCAGCTATGACTACAATTCATTACTATCTCAGGATTGCCTGGAATATGAGGAAACCAGCTTTGAATCCTCTTTGAGTGCCACTTATCCCCAAAGGCTTTTATTGTCCATGAAAAACCAATGCTGAATGGCAACGCACAGAGACAACACTTAACTTTCCGGCACAGGAGTGTGATCTTCTTTGCACAAATGCACGTGGGATGAGTGCTGAATAGAAGGAAAATGAGCATGCAAATAACCCCATGCACCAACTGGTGTTTCAATGCCTGCAGAGATGGGTGTTCACACAGGATCTCGCTTGCATCCTCGTCTCCGGGTCGTTTGAATGCTGAAACTGGCTCCATGCCAAGGTACGTATTCACTTTTACACATGCACTTAAAAAAAAAAAAACCTTCCTGAGGATCAGTCTGACATGTTGAATAGTGCACCTGGCTGCGAGTCAAGAGGCATGAGACTGACTCCCAGCTCGGTTCCGTACGGACACTCTGTTTGCCTCAGTTTCCCTTCCTGCCCTCTGCTAATTCTTCCTACTTAATGGGAAATTGTTTGGAGCTGCAGTAATCTCTAGTTATGTCCTCGGCACTAAGGGGATGAGATCTCAATGGGGAAAGGGACACACTACCCTAATCCAAAACATAACAATGACAATTGTATGAAATGGATGGGCTTTTCTGAAATTTCCCTATCACTAACTTTTATACTACCCATCACAGCTGCAAATTCTTGAAGTGACAGCACCTATTGGCCTATCATTATTATGCATAATAATAATTTAACTAAAATAGCAACAGAAAATGTGCATTACACAAAATGAATTTAAATTGATTTTTTCTTCTTTCTCAAAGCTTATTACTAATTGGTATTTTTAGAGCAGAGATTCATTTTCATACACTAAAATTAATGGGCCATATCAGCGCGTGTGAATCAGGATAGCTCCATTGAATTCAATGGGTCCTATATCATTTACTCCAGCAGAGAATCTCACCTATTATTCCAAAAAGCATTTTCTTTTTTGTAACTCACAAAGTAATTGCATTTTCAGTCTTATGTCCTGATCCTGCAAATAATTGTGCAAGACATTAACTTTATGTAGATAAGAAGCACTGCTGATGCCGTTGCAGCTATTCATATGAAGGAAGTTATGGTTTTGCAGGATCAGAACTTAAAATGCAAATGAAACCATTGCAAAATCTAATGTGCTCACAGTAATATTTTACAACTGGCAACACCTAATATGTAGTCTGTCTTAATACCTAAAATTTCTGCAAATTATGTTGTACAGTAAAATGGCAGAAATGAGATTATTAGGTTGCTTAATACATTTTATTTATTATGAAAAAAGTCTGTCTTCTGGAAGCTCTGTCTCCCACATTGTCTGCAGCAAGTCTTTGAAATTCAGCAGGGGGGATAACCTTTTGGATTAAAGATGTGCTTTCTTCCTTAGCCCCCAAGAAATTCCAATGATAGTTTTGCTGAGATAAAGTGTTTTGAAATAGCCAATTCACTTCTTGTTAGAAAATTTGGCAATGAGTCCTAATTGAAATAGGAATTTAGAAGACTTTCTCTTTTCTCCCCCACTTTTCACAAAAAAAAATCCTTTGCTGCTGGGTGTCCTGGATCTCAAATGTGCTGTGTGTTAGCTGATGTGCTAACAGTCCACAGTTAAATGTTGCTGATGGTGCACAAAAATGGGGTGACTGCAAGTTCTTTACACAACAGGAATACAACCCTTTTAAGGAATGAAAAGGACAAACTTTGGGTCACAAAATTAAGCAACCAAAATATAAGAGTTATTAGATCTTTGTGATCCTATATTACCTGGGCAGCTTAGCAACAGTCCTACACACACAGTCTTAGATCCCAGGATCACACAGCCTCCTTCTTACTGCTGATGAAATACTCAGTGTGTATGATGGGCACAATTAACATTGTATGGGCTTGAGTCTACCATGGAGATAACACTTTTTTTCCCAGTTTTCATATGTAATATATATATTACCATGTACTTTGAGTTTTTTTTCTGCTTTGAGGCAAATTGAGTTTGACATTTATACAAGAAGCAATAAAACTGATGCAGTCAAAGTATATTCCTAAAACAAGTTCAGTAATGTCTCTTCCAAACTACGTTTGAGTTAGTGGAATAAATGCCTTTTCATGTTTGCAGTTGAAGTACCGGCCAATTCTGCCAAATGGTTTTTGGAAAATTGCCTTCAGAATTGACTTTCCCTGGGGAAGATTTGTTTCTATGGAAAGCAGAGATACTGGGAGAATTTGAAAGAGAGAGAAAGCAAAAGGAAAGGCAGAGGGAATAGGTTAAAGGCTAACTTTAAACAGGTGGCTTTCATTTCTCTTTGCCCAAATTGCTCTATAATTTCTTACCCTAAAACTTTCTGGTTAACTACAGCAAATTTCATTTTAGTGAGAGCAGTTCCATGCTAATCCAGCTTTGCTATTACCTCACTCAGGTTGGGTGTTTCGCTCTATCTCGGCTTCCCATTTCCCAGGAGCAAATGCCAGTTTGGGAGTCTTGTAATTCCAATTCAGCTTATCCATCTGGGAGTCACGAATAATTTTGGATCCCATGGATTTACTTTCTTTTAGTTAAGAAGGGGGAAGGCGTGGACATTTTTCATCAGGCAGTTGGTGTTAGCTGACTTGAATAGAGATGCCAGTTTGGACTCCCATTAGGCACCCTATTTTCCTCCCCCATCTAAAATTGTGCAGAATGGGTGCTCTTTCCCCCCGTTTTCTTAACCTATTTTGCTACCTGAAGAAGAATATCTACATAGGAGAATGCAATAGCTATTGAAGTATGGTTTAGTTCACATATAGCCCTTCTGGGCTACTTTACAAGTTGGCAAGCTTTGGGAATCGGCAAGCTTTGGGAATCAGCAAGCAGTCATCGTACAGGGAAGGAATCTGCTCTATTTCATATGTGTTAAATGATATTTCCTAGTCCATCTCTGAATGACCTGACAGAAGGTAACATATTGCAAATGCATGTGTCATATATGATCACCCCCAATAAATATCTTTTGTAATACATAGCATTTTCCATCTTGCATTTTGGACGTGACACGTAAGCAGAATAATTTGTCACATTCTGCAACTTTCTGATGCTCCATTTTGGCTCTGAGGCGCAGATCATCTCCAACAACAGGATGTCTTCAAGTCCATGGGCAGAGCTACACCAGAAAAGGCTCCAGTGAGGATTCCTAATGTCAGTGTTTGCTCCATAATTTCTGCTTGTCTGGGTGGGGACCATCCCTGACCAGACATGTCCATGCCACCCAGTGGTAATGCTTGCTCTGTATTCTTTGCCACTTGCAGTTCCCAAACACCCGGAGGCTGCTGTGACTTTAGTCCCAAACTGCTTGAGATTTCCTCTGGGGTGTTGAGGCACAGCTTCCTTCTCAGACCATGTGAAGGTGACTGCACCCACCCTTGAGACTTTGACCCACTACACTTCACATCTTGGGTCTGCGATGACACCCATGAAACTAATACGAGCAGCTAGGAAAGGAGGGAGGTTATTTTTAGGTTGCACCAGGAAAACAGCTGCAGCATGTTCTCAGTGGCAGAAAAGCTCTCACAGGACAGAGGGAGGCCTGTCTTCCTGCCTCAAAATTTTCCCCTCTGAAGAGTTTCAACCTTTCAAGACTCCCCCTGTGCAAACCTCCAGCTCATGTGCGCTGATGAACGTAACTCTAGAGTGCTGTGGAGGAAACCAGAACTATTTTTATTTTTGGTTGAGTAAACCCTTAGCATTTAACAGTCAGGTGTTTATTTCACTTCCCAAACTGCCTCCGGCCCCAGTAATGCTTAGCATGATCCTTTTCTCAGGGAGGGGGAGAAAAAAGGGGATTGCGTTAAATGCTCTCAAAATGGAGAGGCCTGAGGAATCACAAACTCGTATCCACTGCCACACATCCCACCTCAGCCCCCCTCCTTCATCACTTTGGCACTCCTTGGAAGGAACCTGACAGGAAATATTTTAGAGGTAGAGAATTTTCAATGAAAATATTATTTCTCCATCTGCCCACTTTTCCGCCCTCGCAGGTTGTATGGCTAAGTGACATTTAGGAATGTGTATCCTGCAAGGCCGCTCAGTCGCCTATTTTCTCACATGTTGCTTTCCCATCAGAAGCACCAGGTCCTCCTGCCTCTCAAGTGTCACAGGAGTCACTTGACCTTTGGGAAGACGTCTGGGCTTTTCAGAGTCATTTCTAACCTCAATGGCTGCTGTAAATGAAAGGGGCTGACCCCTTTTCGATGGGTTTCCTCGCAGCCTTCCTGGGAGGCACAGGGAGGGTGGGGTCCACCAGTGCTCCAGACCTCTGGTATAAAAAAAACCAACAACCAACAATCATGAAACCTACAGAAAGTTGGCTGATACTGCACGCACAGAGCTATTCAAACCAGATGCTTGCATGCCTTCCTGCCCACGCTACCTTACCCACACTGAGCCGTTCCGAGCGTAACAGGAAGCTTCAGTTTTTTTGTACCTTGAGCCATTTTCAACAAAAGCCATACCAAGAGAAGGACACACATGTGTCGCGATGACCCACAAGAGGCTCCAGTCAGCAAGAGACACGCTTGCTCCTTCATCCAAAGGCTGCCATGTTGCACTCTTTTTCCTGGGGTAGGCTGAATTTTTCCAGCTGCTTACGAAGTGTTAAGGCAACAAGGCTTGACAAATAGCGTGTGTCTAAGAGGGACGAGGGAAATGATTGAGGTTAATTTTTGTTGAGGATTAACACCAGGGGGAAAATGAGTAATAGCTGGACATATTTCAGCTGTCCCACCATCCCCTTTTTGAACTGGTTTTAAAAAAGTATCTAGCTTGTGTCTTGTTCTGTCTTGTTCTTCAGCCATGTGGACCAAAGTGGAGGCTCTCAGGGGAGCTTCTGGCCCCACATCACCCACATCTGTGCTGTGGTTCTTTGCCATTGTTCCTGGCTTTTTCACACCCAGAATACATTAGCCAATACAATTAAAGATATAGGAAAGACACATGTTAACAATTTTTTTTACAGCAAACTTATCAGGTTTTATTTATTACTTTTTACTCCTCTGAAGTGTGACTACTCATTGGCAAAAGTTTGAAGCTTGATGGGTTTTTATGAGTTAGGAGGAGAAAAATCCCTTTGGTTTGTTACACAAGTTCATCAGAAAGGTGATCAGGAACAAACACAGGCACCCCCACCTCTTCACATACCCATGCATTAGCTCACAGGTGTGTGGATACAGGTTTTGAGAGCTGAATAACCCATTAATCTCCACGTGGAAAATCAATAAATTGAAAATAATTAGCTGAGTATGAAAAGAAGCAAAGAATCAGACAGCTTTTATTTAAAGCATGACTTAGGCATGTAGAAACAAGGTATAACAAGACATACAGAGAGCAGAGAAGGGAGGGGAGAAGGACAGGAGGATATGAAAGAAAGAATAGAGTGGTGAATCCAAAAGTGCTGAAAGGTGTACTTACATATAACTCATGCTAAGTAACTCCATACAAGCAACATTTTGCAGTGGGGACTGTGAAAGGATCAGAAGGGCTTTTTGGAAGTGGAAGTCACTGGATGAAACTGCTCACTACCAAGGCTGGAAGGGCTGCAATAGTCACCAACAATGGAAAAAGGGAAAAAAATCTCAGCCACTGTCAACAGGTTTTGTCAAGATTATGTTTGTCTCTAAGCAGGCAGACAGCAGGGTCTGCAGTGAAGGTCAGAGAAGCAGCAATGGGATGGACACAAGAATGGGCCATAGTTATCCTGTACAGCCACAGCAGTGGAGACACTGAACATATCAAGCAAGATATGGCCCTCTCCTCCCTCCTGCTTCATGTCACATTGACTTGGTGACAAGTACTTAATAAAATCACTCTCTGAGAGAAACAAATTAAGTGAAGGAGCAGAACATACCTCACCAGTGGGGAGACAAAAACAACTTAACAGCACGCTGAGACAGATCAGTAATGTACCAAACTGTGCATAGCTCTGACATGACAGATGGTCTTACGAAGGAATATTCCAGCTGAGCCCTTGAGCGCATTATTTTTAAGTTAAGATTTAATATTCGTGTGTGTGTCTGTCCAAAGCAAAGATTCTAGGTTAAATTTTTGGTTCTGGAGCACCAGAAACTTCACAAATTATTTTGCATCGTTTATGGTGAAAGTTTTATGAAATCCATTACCACAACAAATATGCAAAGCCTGAAATAGAAAACTGCTAGACAAGCTGCAGTTGATGAAACCAAGACAGAGAAAATTTCTTGATAGAGACTGTTTACAGAGAGAAATTAAAGTAGAAGCACTACAGGCCATATCCAGGGTTATTGCTCTGGGAAGGCTACATGTCAAATGAAATAAAATAAAGTATTTAATTTCTTCAGAAGAAAAAGTATCTCCCCTTCCCTGCAAGATGTTGATCAAAGCATAAAGCACACACCTGAGTCTGACAAGAGCCTGAAACTGAGTCTTTGAGGGGCATAAAGTACTTTGTGTTCCCCACTAGCACTTAATCCAGATTCACCTTCTTCATGAAAGCCTACTAAGACCTATGTCACTCCACCTACTAGGACAGTAGTGATGAAGTTCTGCCTCTCTCTAAAGAGACTACAGTCACCCATCACCATTTCCCTGTCTGGAAGGATACAGGATGCAAGGGGATTTCTAATTTCCGTATTCAACTAAGTAGCAAATTTGAGAATTAGTGCAAAGCCATAGAGCAGGAAGGATGGTAGAGGCATCTACCTACAAGGCTGCCCATTACCCACAGTTCTTCTAGCAAGAAGCTAGATACAAATGGGCCTGATAGCTTTCCCTGTCTCTGTAGCTTCAAACAACAGAAATTAGCAAATGCTACCTTCTTATATATACTTTATATTATATATATTATATTTATACACCATATATTTTATATATATATATATATCAGAAAAGGTCCCTCCCAGCTTCGAGACCTGATCCCCCCATGACTCTGAAGCTGTGCTTGAGGACAAGGTCTAGAAGCAGTTGTCTAAAAGTGACTGTGGACCAAACAATTAAGGGAACCAAGTCCTGGTATGCACATATCCTTTATCTGTAGAAGACAATGCAACTTTTCTTGTTAGATGGAAGCTGCTTTATTCATCTGTATGCTCTGCTTTCTCAGAGTAATGCTATTTCTCTCTTTGCTTTTTTTAATCTCACCTTCACTGACTGTTCAAAGCCTGGAATTTTGTTTCCAATTCAAGCTTCTGAAAATCACAGATTCAGTTCTTGTAGACACAAAGGCAAACACAGAGGAAGTTAAATCCTTTTATTCAATCTTATTAAATGTTTTCTAAATAAAATTACTATCTTCTTGTTACTCTAGACTGTCAACTTCTCTTTCAAGATTTAATGACATATCTATGCCATGACTCCTGATTTACAAGTATATTACTGGAGCCTTATCAAAATACATCCACTACAGGGTAAAAGTCAGTTTTACAATTCTCCAAGTACAAAATTAATATCTCTAGATGTAGCCTAATGATGGGGGAGAGGGAGACTGCCATGGCATAGTTCAGATCCAGTTTCAAATTCAGGGATGTTTGGATGTTTGTTTTCAACCACCAAGACAAAGAAAGGTCTTGAATTCCAGGTTGTGGATTAATGCTCATCTGGGGCTGTTTTGGACAGACAGCAGAGAGGAGAGAGCGCTGTTCAGTCTTCTCCACTTATATCTATATAGAGTGTTTCCAGGATTTTTCATTTTATTAGGTAGGATCACAATTCCTCCTGCTTTTCTTTTAATATCCAAAGCTAATATATTTGCCCTTCTCACTTACTCAAAAGTGCCTGCACTTCTGTTAAGGGAAGAGATAAAAAAGTCAAATACTTCTAGTCTAAAAAGGCTGCTTGTAATAGTTTGGATGGATCTATTTGACTAACTACAAAGAAAAGGATAAAAAAAAAAAAAGGTTACAATAGTAGGAAATAAAAGGACTTGTCAGGAAAGGAGAGGACAAAAAGGCCAGCTGAATCATAAGGATGTAGGCTATGCTAGTTCTCAACTTGGACTCTGTGCTGTAGGAAATCAGTGAAAATATGAGAAGAAATCCAACAGGCTCCAGAAAATAAATAAACCTGGCTGTGGTACGTGAACCTCATCAAACATAAAAAATCAGGGACAAAGAAAAAAGGGGTTGCAATGAGGACTAGGGTGACTCAGGCAAGCATAAGAATGTCAGCAAAGGCTGTATCAGGTTGAGGAGGAACTCTGGCCAACTCCAGTCAGCTACAGAATTGTCACTCAGACCTCCTCCCACCTGAAGGAAGGCTGCTTTGGGGGCCAAAGCAAGTCTGGGGTTGGGAAGGGTCCAGTGTCTCTGCTTAGAGCAATAACTGTGTTCAGAATTACCCTTTTATTGTGTTTCTACTTCACTGTCACTTTAATTCACTTAGCAAAAATAAAATACCATTAAATCAAAGGAAAAAATACCCCACAAAACAAAACCAAAAAACCTGGGTATGAACAAACCACTAGATTTCTCCTTCTGAATAGCATCAAACTCCCCTGGTGCAGCTCTGTCTAGGTGACAAAGCCCAGGACATGCTGAAAAGCACTCCTTGGGAGTGCAAGTCTGGACAGCTTTGCCAAGCCTGGGGAGCATCAACTGCTCTCCCTGAGCAAGCCAAAAAAGCCCAGCAGTTTCTCAAACAGCAGCCGGTGTCAGGCTGTTACTGAATGTACCCCGCTCCTGTGCTCCAGCCCCTGGGCAGCAGCACAGCTGCATGTAGAGTCTTGTGGTGGAGGGAAGAGAGAGACGAGAGAGCTCCCAGACTGACAAGCAGGTTTTGTGGTTTTGTTTAAGATGCTGAATCAGAGTTTCACCTGGAGGGGAGGCAGAAGGGGATGGATCACGGTTGGCAGGTGTCTGCAGGAATGCTCCGATTCGCCTATCTCTGAGGCTGGCAGACAGCACCGCTTGGCTGGGATGGGTGTTTCTGCTGCTCCAAAAGTGGTTAACGTCATTGTCAGATGTGGACGTGCTGGTTCTTGTCGTGTGTGGCCCTACCGACAAGAGAAAGCGCCTTTGAACAAATCTGCAGCAATTTGAAGGGATAATGAAATTCAGCATCCACCCAGGCTGCTAAGCATACTGAATTATGAAAGGTTCAGAGCTCAGTTTGGTCCTGCCAGACTCTCTTTTGTGCCTCCAAGAGCAGCTTCTCACATGGACTGCACTTATTTCACAGTGCAGGCCCAAGTAACCACTTTGAGGGTTGTATGGTTGCTCTGTACGGGCACAAACAGTAGAAGCACAAGCAGCAGGTCTTGATGATTGAACGATGGAGGAGTATCACTCAAACCTGCTACCAGCTCAGAAAGGGCCATGCTATAATCACAGAAGATGCTAAACATCCAAAATAGGGACGGAGCAGGTTTTCATTGGGAGTACACCAACATTCTCCCCACTGCACTGGGCACCAGTAAACTCAATGTTTGGCAGTGCTTTGATTATTGACTCTTTGATTATTGATTATTGAGGTGTCCTTGCCCATGTCGGGGGGGTTGGAACTCGATGATCTTTAAGGTCCCTTCCAACTTGAACTGTTCTAAGATTCTAGACTCCAGTGAGCTGCTCTGTAATTTTCTGCCTTTTTGCCATGGATGGTTCTTTTCTGTCCAGTCTTGTGGCAGCAATGGATGTACCTGGGCTTCCCAAGCTGCACTGCTGTGCCAGGTCACTAGATGGTGCGCAACCGTGCTGGTGCAGAGGAAGTCAAACCAGGAACAGGCTCAGAAGAGGAAGTGGAAATAAGATGTTTTAGTTCAAGTAGGAGAAGGTTAGAGCAGTAGCAGTGCCTTCAGGTCAAGATTAGGTGCATGAGCAGAGCTGGTTAGGGAAAGCTTTTGTAGCTCCCAGTGACAGTATTATGCCAAGTTTAAACGAGCCTTTTTGTGCCCTCACTTCCCCATGTATTAAAATTCACCAGGAAGATAAATAGTTACTCCATTGCCATCTGTTTTTATTCTACTAGATAATGTAATCAAGACTATTCTATACACGAGAAGTATTGCTTAACTAAATATCATCCAAAACACAACCTACAGATTTTTGAAAGTCACCAGTATTTGTTGACATTTGAGACTGAAGCAGCTGAATCAAGACAGGGCAGGTTACAAACCAGGCATTTCTCTGCCCCTGCATTATTGATGAAAACTTCCATGAGAGGTTTTTGTTGTGGTTTTGTTTTTTTCTAAAAAAAGTGGTTGCTGATATAGAAATGTCTTTTTTGGATTATCTTTGAAAAACTGTAGTTCTTGGTTTAAGGATGATTTATTTTCCATGTTTGGTTTCAGGAAACTGAAAAAGAAGAAAGGAGAAAAAGAAGTGTCTGCATGTGGGAGAAGACTTTTTCGTTTATGTAATCTCTCCTCCCTTTAAAAAAAAAAAAAACATAAAAATATTGCTGCAAATAGTTTTTGCATTGGCTGAAATTTTCATTAGAGACTAACAAGCACATAAATGAACACACTATCAATCAAGTTCAGTGACTTTCACAAAGCCACAAAGACAAAACAACAAAGCAAAGCACCAAGGACTTAGATCCAAGCCCCACACTCTGCTCCGGCCACTGGGCCTTGAAGATTGCAATTAGCAATAAAAAGATGAGATCCACCAAAGATAAGTGGGCCCAGCTCAGTCTCTGACTCTGCTAAGTCTGCCTCAAAGTGGTTATGTGGGTGGTGCAGAATTTGTCAAACAAGATGTTCACAAAGATCTCCCTAAGCGCAGCCGAGAAAAAAATGAAGACAACCCTACCATAAAGTGACACATAATTCAGCCGAAGTGAAACATACTGATGCAACAGCAGAGAATAACTCATTCCCCTTAGGCAAAACTCATCCAAAAAGCTAATAATGAAAACTGGAGGACTCCAAAACATTATTTTTACTTTTCAGGCCAGCAGCAGGGATAGCTTATGTGGTTAGCAGCCGATTCCTGAGTTTTATTTTTGCTTTCATCACTAACTCACTGTATGATCTCACAGCATCACTGGGCCTCAGTTTACTTAACAGCACAATGTAGATAGAGAGTGATTGCAGAATATTTAACTGATATATGCAAAATAGTCTGAATGAATACAGATGGGGCTGGATGTTGAGGTAGATGCTAGTGACCTTTTCAGAGCCTGCTTTCTGTCTGTGGTTTAGAAGAGGGTAAAAGAGGGAAATGTCCAATCAGGCATGTTTAGACTGGGAGAAAAGAAAGAAAAGGAAGGAAAGAGGAGTGATTTTTGCCACCATTCCTATTCTAGATGCCATGAGAGCTATCAGGAGCCAGCTTTCCTGATGCCTGATGGCAGTAGCTCCTGGATGATGGCTTTCACCAACACAAAGGATTGTATAACACTGGTCAAGGAACTGTGGAGGCTGGGTGTGGAGGCTGTTTGAACTTGCATTGCTGCCAAAATATGGTGCTAAAATTACAGATGTATCATCATTGCATCCTCTGGCCAGGCTTCTATAGATGTAAATCACTCAGTCCTGGGGAGTCAGGACAATTTATTCCTGGTGAGAGTACATACCTGGATCACATGTAAACTACCTTTCAAGGTAGTCCCTCAAGAACTGCACCTTGGCATCTGTTGGTTTTCAACTGGTGGTTTCCAGTTCAAATTTACTTACTTAATCAGTAAAAACTTAAGAGCTCTCTCCATTCATTATCAGGGAAGTGAACTGAACTCCAGCTTCTTCACCAGGGGACGTTTAGATTGGATATTAGGAAATATTTCTTCATGGAGAGGGTTATCGGGCATTGGAATAGGCTGCTCGGGGAGGTGGTTGAGACACTGTCCCTGGAGGTTTTCAAAAGATGAGGTGACATAGTCCTTAGGAATATGGTTGAGTGATTTTTGTCAGGGTTAGGTTGATGGTTGGACTAGATGATCTTTGAGGTCCCTTCCAACCTAGACAATTCTATGATTCTGTATCTGTTGTCCAGGCAACTTCTTGAAATCATAAGATATCACATATGTTTCGAGCTTCTGCAAGGAAAAAAAAAGATAATACACCTGCAGATAAATGGGATGAAAAGCTCGAATTTGTTAGTGTCAGTGATTATGCTTCAGAAATCATGGGGAAGAGGTCAATGCCTTAACAATGGCCCATTTTTACATGCATGCTGGTCTGTAGTTTGGGAATGGAATACAAATGCAACTCTTTCTTGGAAGGTCACTGAATTGAGCAGAACTGACCCGACCAGTTACTATTGGCTTGTAGAAACACCATGGACAGCAATATTTATGATGATTACTTGACAGGCTGAGTAATTGTTTTGCAGCTAAAATGCTAAAAGCAATGGGTCTGGATTTTCAAAAGAAGTATGTCATCAGAGCTTCCTAAATAAAATAATTGTGGGAAGTAACTGGAAAATGGAGCTGGTGGATGGATTTGTGTTAATATATATGTGTGCATATATATGTACACAGATATTTCTGTATACATGCATAAATTACTGTAGATCAGGAAAGGGAAGAAAGCAATCTCTTTAGACTGAAGGATTCCACAGATCTTCCTGAATATGTATAATGCTTCTAATGTCAGTAGGACCATTATTTCATTGGTAGTACTGATATACATAAATATATTTTCAGAGACCTGAAATGCAAAATTCAGAAGAGTTATACATGGTATAGAGTACTCAGCAGAGTCTATAGCATAAAACTACAACTTTGAATATCTCCTTTTAGAGTTACATGAATAGCAAAAATGAAGGAACTTGTTTCCTCAAATGTTTGGGTCTACAGTAAGAATTTGTATTTTTCAATGCCTTATTGGGCATGACACACACAATGTTACTGCATTTCTTTATCCTGAAAGAATCCTCACAACCAATCTACTTCTACCAGTTACTGAATGTTTGCATTGTGGAACTAAGCAGGCCAACTACTGCAGCAGCTCATCTCATTAACTTCCAAACACTTTGGGTATGAGGACAAAACTTTGAATTTTTTAAACCCTCCTGCTGCCTGTGAACCCCTGCTTACGTTACCATCTTACCTTTGTTTCAGAAACTAAGTGAAATTCTGATTTGCTTGGATTTCAAATGAGTTGAGACATTTGAAAAATAGAGAATGTAGGGCAAGTGTTGATTTGAAACCAGTTCATGAAGTTTAATTCTTTGGTTAATGGATCTTCCAGATATTTAGATGTTGAAACTTCTAAATTGACACGATCAGATAGACACCGCAACTGCATGTGCAACAGTGGAAAATGTATGTTTAAGTGCCAAGATGTGGAAACTACTTTTACAGCAGGTGCATAGCCAATGCACATACACGTTGACATGAATGTTTTCATGAAAATGTGATCCTCAAGGCTCAACCAGTTTGAATAATCAAGAGCCATCTTCACACTCAGGTACCTCTTCAATGCAATACCTAGGAATTTACCACAAGCACTTATGAATGCAAACCTGTAGTTAAATCCTGTTCGAACATACTACACTGCAAAAAGCCCTCCAAGAAGCAGTTCCTTGTCACAAAGGGGTTTCCTTCAGTACTGATTTACAAACCACTCTTTGCTGTGCTTTAGAGTCACCATAACCCCCTTTATCAGCTGCTATAGCAGCACATTTATAATCACTGCACAGGAAATAAACCGTTGTCTAAGTTTCAGGACAAGCACTACTTTTGTGTATCACAAATACCTCAAAACCATTAAATAGTTGAGTTAAACATAGATACCCTGGACACACAAATGTGGTTTTGGAGTTATTTTTACAGGGTTTGTATTTGAGAGTAATCTAGGCTTTTGAAGTCTGCTACACCAATCTCTGCTCTGGTCCCTGGCTTCAAATATCATGCCCAGTGTCCTGGGCACTTAAAGGACACAGAGAAGAAACATTCCTACAATAGATTTGGCAGGAATCTGTTTTATGAAAGTAAATAGAGGTGGGGGAGAAGGTACAGCTTTCCAAATATGGGTCAAGAGGGACCTGGCAAATCTGCCATACTCTCAGAGATGCAAGTATAGAAACTTCCATGAGTGGTGAGTAAATGGGCAAGAGCTCGGGATGACTTCATCCTTTTTTTCCCATTATTACCAGGTATTCTGTAATAGCACTTGCAGGCTATAACCAGGACTGGGACCTGTTGTGCTAGCATGGTCTTGTATGGACAAGAAAATAGACACTGTTCTTGCCCTGTAAGGTTTAGGCTGAGATCTTGAAAGCAAGATGATTTCAGCCTTAAGGATGGTATGACAGACAAAGAGCAGGAAAAGAGAGAAGTGAAGTGACTTGCTCAATGTCAGAAATACTTTGAAAGTCTTCTGCTGCCTGTTCTGCCAGTTTAGAGTCTCATGGGTTGTTCTAGATAAACATCACTGCAAAGTGGAAATCACTTAGTGGAATCAGATGCAGAAGCTGCTGTGTTCACTTGTAGCCCACAGAGTTCCTCGATATCAGCTACAGTTCTTTATCATTCAAAATTTTATCTCTTTGGGGACTGATTTTACTTACTATCTTTCTGGTTTCCCACCACACCCCTTGTGAAGAAATCAGACATTTGGAAAATTGTAATACAAGTAACAATAGTTGCTCCATATCCTGAAAATTATTTTTTATGTATCTGTGTATTTTTCAGTTTCTGTCTCTATCACGATATCTGGGAGCATTTGCAAATCGGTTAAAAACATCATTCCATATCAGATATGAATAACTACATTCCTTCTCACCCATCCCCATCCACGCTCCAGGCTTCCACTTCCCTAGGCAGATTTCTCAGGAGGAATCTGAGTGAATAGCTAGCCCTGCTGGGTGCTTTGAAGGGCAATACAGATTAACTTTGCCAAACCATTAGGGAAAGCAAGTTATTGCTTAAACTGAAAGTCCTGATTAGGAAATGCCTTCATCCACAAAGGTATATGTCAACCCCACCCGCACACACAGAAAGTTCAGATCACTGAGATGCAAGATTGCAGTTGATCTCAACATCTGTAGAGATGAAAGGAGCTGCAGCATCCAAACCATGCTAGGCTTTGTTTAGAGAGATCCAAACTGGGATTTTGGATTCCATTGCAACTGGAAACAAACCGGTAACCAGTTCAGCCTGCCAAGCAATGCAGCAATTAATGAATGCTCCCATAAACTCCCTGCTAGGTTAGTCCAGCAGCACAGTTTGCTCTGTGTTTAGTTTGCTAGGGTTTCTTTCTGGAAACTTAAATACCACCATCTTGACACAGCCCCGATCCAGGGATCTGGGGAAAGTAAATTACAGCACTGAGCTGCTACTAACAGGTAATACTTCCTGAGTTGCAAGCACCAACTCCATGAGTCTCAACAAGAAAAAAAAACACTTTAAGGTGCTGAAGAGTGGAAGGAGATGGAGAAGAAGCCTTGGAAAGCTATCCATTAATACATGGCCATTTTCTTTACTTGGGACATCCCTTCTGTCCTTGCCTTGGCAAGAAACTGAAACACATGTGTCTCATGGTGGAGCATCCCCAGAGTTATGCAGAGGTAAGCTGAGACAGAAATGGGACTTGCCGCTTTCTGCTTTTGCCCATTGGTTCCTGACACCTGCTCTATCAGGGAGCTCTTCTTTGCCTGGAGCTTCCAGGATGAGCTGGGAGTCACTCTGCCATCACCACCACCAGGCTTTCTACAGTCAATCTCTTGATATTGACTGTAACACGTAACTCAGGTATATGCATCTTGCTTAGAGACTGCAGCACACAGTGCTCTCTCTCTACTCCTGAAATTCATGACTTGGTACATTCTGAAGTTAGCAGCTAATTCTGGTACCCATTGCTGAGGGACGCTGAGAAATGAAGTAGCAAAATTCTGACTGCCTCACTGCAGTGGACCACAGGGGTTCCCCTGACTCTAAACTTCTTAACAGAAAAACATCTGCCATTCTGGGAAGGCCATCAGGAAAGGAAAAGAAAAAACACCTCCTCTTCTCATCCCACTCAATTCTGTGAAGAGATTTGGTCTGAATATTTTGAGGTCCTGAAGAATTTAGAAACCTTTTATTTTTTATAGTTTTGGACTAGAGAATTTCCCTTGATTTGTCTCTATCTGTCTTAACAGATTCTTCCTGTTTACATAAATTAAGGGTCTGGTCCCTGGTTTCCAACTGAACCAGAAAGGATTCAAGTGCAATGAGACAGATTGTCCTGACAGGATTTCTAGCTGCATAGAGAATCCCAAGTGCCAGAAATCTTGTGGGAAGGACTATTTTCAGGGAAATTACACCTCATAGTTTCCATACATGTCATATAAGTAATGTCACCTCAGACTATAAACCTTCTGAAATCAGCCTGCTGCATTCAACACTTCTGGCTATATAATAATATCATGTAATTATTTTTTTTTCTTCTACTTTAAACTACCTCACTCAGTTGAAATTGTGACACCAGCATTTATCCTTCCCTCTGAAAATGGGGAAAAACACGATTGATCTGGAGGGTGTTATCCTTAGCTGTGAATAAAGGGCCCCAAACCAGGGGTAGTTGTGCCAGTGTAGGTGACATGTTAGATGCTTAGAGGACATCCTTTGGAGCTAAAGCTCTGCCATATTAACTGATCCAGTGGAGCAGGAAGCTGAAGACTGAGCTTCATTTCTGGATCCATCCTCACTGAAAACTCTGAGCAGTCTGTGGTAATTTTGATCAGATGAATTTCTCCTATCGGAAAGAAAGGCATTGTATGCTGGTACTTTAATTTCATTTCAATTTGCTTTAGCAGAGATTTATAATTATAATAAAGAATGATTTTATAATTTAATTCTGTGTTGTCAGAGTAGGTTAGCTTTATGACCTGCTTTAAAAAATAAATGTGGCTTTAATTAAAACAAAACCAAAGAGAGAAGTACAGTCTTGTACCAACATGTTGCTGTCAGCACCCTGCTAACTGTCTGAATTGAACTGTAAGCCTCCGCTCAAAGATACAGTGCCAAAAACAAAGCTCATCGCACATTTAAAGGCACCGGTGGCTTATTTTTAATTTTTATCTCAACTTCATATTGCTGGAGGTTTTCTAATAACAATTATGATGACTGTCAAAAATCAGACACTAATAAATAGCAACCTTTAGTAGGCTGTCAACTTTTACAGAAGCATAGCTGGCTGCATTAATAGACCTGACTCTCTTTTTGCTTAGCAGCAGTGCATTTCCATTACCTGAAATGGAGTCACTTTTGGTTTAACCTAGTATGAGATCAGAATCAGACTCATTAAATTTAGCCTTCAAGCTGCCATCTTTCATGAGGTAAGATGATTTTGCTTCTACATAATGGATGTCACAGAGCTCATCTTCAGTACATGCTCACACACTTGTAATTTTCTGTATTTGCATTACCTGACATGTGAGACAATATTAAGGCTATATCACACTGAAGTCTCTCTGACATCAGCAAATAGAGCCGCCACACAAACCAGAGACTTTCTAGCATGTATGCACCACACATAGCCCCATTTTTGCCCTGCTGTCTCCTTCAGAAGGTCAGTGATATTAAGCTGACATATCAAACAATTTTAGTAACACTTTATCAGAATTCCTCATGCCTTAGTGTTTGTCATTATATCAAGATCCAAAGAGCTGTTGCACAGATGATGTTACGTGGCTCTGTTAGGTCGATATGTAAGATTCTGGGGGGTAAAATGTGACTCCCTAGAAGTCAATGGAGACTTTGATTTTTATTTCATTAATGTTAGTTTTAATATTAATAATTCTATTGATTTCCTTCTCATGAACTTCAGAGCTAGAGAATTATCTAAGCCATAAACTACAGTTTGGGATGGGTATTTATTTTTCACTCTGTCTTGTTAAAATGATTCAGTAAGTGGATGAAAATGCAATGATAGAATTAATTCTGGGTCCCTAGTAACCAGTATATACCTGGCACAAACAAGTAGCAGTTTTTAGATGAACAACAATACGCAGAAACAGACAGGTGAGGGGCAGGTTGTATCTTTTGCCTCCAACCCCTCTGTGCAATACATTTACCTGGGTAATGAATCCTGCACAAAAGTCCACTGCTATCAAGTTTCCCAGTGAATGAAGTCAAGGGAGGCTACCGTAGCTGCCAATATTAAAGAATCAAGGTAATATATGGGAATGTAAAGCCAAATGTTGAAGGATGACTTGTAAATACGAAACCTCTTTTCAAGGATACATTTTTTAAAACCTTTTTCTACAGAATACGTGGGTGAAAAGAGCAAATAAAAGAGCTAAAAGTTTAAGATTTAATTCTTAAGAAAAATTGTAGTTATCAGAAAAGTTATCTTTCAGCTAAGATTGTCTAGTCTGACATTAAGACAAGCAGCTTCATATATTATAATACTTCCTTTAAAATTGCTATACTAAAACTTGAATTTCTTTCTTCCAAGATGGCTGCACTAAAGTTGTCTGTCCTGGTGTCAGATGGGTACCACTCAATTCTGTGCCAGATCAGAGCTTTATTTGAGAAGTCTTAAATGTTTTGTTCCATTAGAGAGCTGATAAATCACTCCTTCTTAACATTTTAATACATTTCTAGTCTTGGCAATTTATAAGACATCTAATTGATGAATATACTAAGAACCTTTTCAGAAAATATATAGTAGTTTATAAAACATATTTGTTAGCATTTCTCTCTCCAATTAGTATATACCCGGTCATAGAGCCATATTTAGAAAAGTGTTATTTTTTTTAAAAGCCAAATTTTCAAGACAGCTAAACGTACAGTGTCTGACTGTCTTGTGCTGCTCGTGGCATTGGACACGTCTTGGACAGGGGCCATCTTTCTGTTCTGTGTTATTCTGTCAAGCACTGATTCACAACTATATTTCAGACTGTATCATGCAGTAAATAATAATGAACATTAGCAACTCTACATATCACCTGAGGCACTAAAACTAGTCATGAGGGATACAAAGTTAGTTCTAATAACTTCTGAAACATTTCTCAATTATTTGTTCTAACACTACATGCCTATGATAGTTTTGTAGTTGCGAAATCCTATCAGCATCTATTTGAGATGGTTTTGCATTCCAACTAGGGAGAATTCTCTCTGTGAGAACATGCTTGCACGGAGCACACGCCACATCTGACACAGGAGTGTGCCTCATGTTCCTCTCACTCTCGTTAGTTTATTGAAATACACCATCCCACCCTAAAAAAAAAAAAAAAAAAACCCACAAAAAAACCCAAACCCATGTCGTATCACAGGAGTCATTGTCCAGCAATAATCTTCACTCTGGAAGACATGACAAATGTCTAAGCCATAAGTCATTAAACTTCATCATGCACCATGATTGGTAAAGTTATCTTGGGCTAGAGGAAATATTGTGTATAGTTGTGGATAAGGGGGATGACATGGATGCTCATGGCGCTGCTTGAGTAGTTCTTCAGATAAGACTATAGTCTTTCTCACATTTTCCTTACCTCCTCTCTCAGATTTCATTGTATGTAAGAGCTCAGTGGAGCTATGATGACAGATTGATCTAAATATATCCGCATATTTACGGGATGAATAGTTATTTTTTCACTTGGTTCCTCTAGCAGAATAGCTTAATAACAATACAGTGGGTTGGCTTATGTTGCCCATTTCCTTGGACACTGTGGTGAGATGCTCCATTAGGGAGCTTTAGGTGATACTTTTACTCTTGGGCCATGGGCCTGTGCAATTGTCCCTCTAGTTCTAAGATCAGACAGTGAAGAACAAAATAAACTCAGTTTTGTTCTAGTCCTTGTTGAAATGTCATACACATATGAAATTAAAGAGAATCCCTAGATCCTGTTTTAGAACTAGGGCAAAGAAGCAGTTTGATGCTCAGTCTACATATTGATTTACACTGGATTCAGTTTTCTGTACACTTACTAAAAAAAGGTTGCATTATTTCCATAGAAGTGGGGAGTCTTCCTCTCCTTGCAGTTTGTCAGAGCTACATCTGGCAGTGAACAGGGTTAGAAATGATGTTGAAAGAAGGAGGAGGAAAAGCTTTTTGGTGTTCTATAAACATTGTTCTTCCATTTTGGGTTTTGGGAATTTTTTTGAAAAAGCAAAAGTAGTTGAAATACATATTCAAAAAATCTCAGACAAAAAATTGATCTCCTTTCAATTGCATAAAATCACTCTAATAAATTCTTAGCATTTGGAAGGATAAAAGGAAGAAAGCAAACTACTTTTATTATCCCTGTTCAAATGTAAGTAAAACAAAATGCCTTCCTATTATCCCATTGGACAAATCTAACCCGAGGTATTGAAGAAATTCCCCCCCAGAGCTCAATGCCTCTGTCTATAATGAAATACAAAAGGAAAACAACTGCTAACACAAGTAGACTTTGTACTGCGTGAACGACTTTTCCTGTATTAGCAAAGCAGACTGCTAATATGATATGATGGGACATTACTAATGCAACAGAGTATAGCTAATGCAAACAAAATATGTTGGAGTGCCTAGTTGAACTGAATAGAGAATTTGTTTGTCTGGGGCCCAGATTCAGAAAATCAAAGTAAATCCCACAGAAATAAATCTTACGGATAATTCAATAAACAAGCCAAGCCCATGAGATGGACCAAGCCTTTTGTGGACACTGGAGGTACAGATGAATCCAGGAACCTAATTCCCACACTGACTTTTGAAGGGACTTTGGTGCTTGGCTGTCCTTGGCACTTTGGAAAATCTCTTTTGTATAAATAATATATGATGATAATTTGCATTGACATAATAACTAAGTATATGTGATTATCAGTAAAGGCTGTAAAATTGCTATTCAAGTTTTTAAGAGCATTACTGTCATTGAACTCAAGGCTGTGTGTTCATCGCAAGTTCATCTCTGAGAAACAGCTGGTTATAATGCTCTCTTAAAAGAGCAGCAGTGATTTTTTTTTTTTGCCTCTTCCCCCTCCTCCCACTCTCAGCTCTTAACGACAATATTGCTGCTGTAAATGGATAGGTTCGAGCAAATTAGAGAATCCTATCCCTAGTTTCAGCTGAGGGTAATATCTCCCACAGCAAAGGGTCTGCTTAGGCTTTGATGCATTTGACTCAAAAGACCGTCTATTACACTGAATACTTGTGTACTCTCCCGCAACCTCGAGGGCTCTATACTTCAGTGGGAGCTGCTTTGCAGCCAGTAGCAACTAGTCGCAATTTGTTATTAAAACTGCAGCTCCCCACTGCTTGCTGCTGCTGACTACCATGAGGCTGGAGTCTGCTCAAGAAACGCAGAGAAAGCAGAAACTGAGAATATTCCCAAGCTCACCTTTTAATGAAGGCATATGGCATTCAGGATATTGTTATTCATGTAGTAATTGGCAACAGCATACACATATTTATGGTACCGCTCATCATGCTTAGGAAATTTTGGAATTGCTCCATTTTAATGGGCCGTAAGCACTTACCTACAGTAAAAGTATATAGCAAATACAAAGAAACATGAATAATTCTTTATAATTACACTCATACATTTATGTACACACACACATAGCCATCAGGCAAGGAGAATTTTATGTTTTTTTCATAATTAGTATGGAGCTAGACAGCAAACTGCACATAAATTGTTCTAAATCCAGATTAGTAAATTTGATTTGTAACTGTCAAGTGAAAACTCAAATGAAAGGTCCTGAGACTTTTCCTAGATATTTGGGGTTGCATATGAACTGGAAAGAAACAAGATGAACTACAGTGTTTGTAATTAGCTGCAGAACTGGATTCAAACATTTGCAGTAAAATTGGGGCTTGACAAAAAGCATCAACTCAGGAAAACGGAAAAAAACCACTATTTCATAGGGGTTTTTGCAGGTTTTGGGGTTTTTTTATTTTGTTTTGTTGGGGGTTTTTTGTGCAATGACTATCTGGAGTGTTGCCTGTCTACTGATCCTTTCAGAGAGATGTGAGTGTATGATTTATATCCTTACTAAGAAAAACTTCTGTTTGAATCTGTAATTGTAGAATTAAACTTCTGCTGCTATAGCTATAGAATGATCCATATGGATATTCTAGTTCCATTTTTACTTCAGAGTAATTTTTGTTTTAAATTCAGTTGACTTCTTTAAGCTAGAAATAAGAGCTCTCATTCCAAAGTAAAAGTTTCACATGGAAAGATAAGGAGCAACAGTAGTTTAAACCTACACATTAAAATTTCTGCTACTAAGAAGTTGCATCATTTTGGCCATTGACTTGCTGAAATGAAACGGTCTGCTTAGAAGGAGACATAAAAATAAATTTTATGCATCATCATTAGAGTCTGTGCCTATGAGGACAGAAATGGTACATATTTCAAACCATTAAAATAAAAAAAGTCTATTTCTATTTGTTCCAAATTCACCCAAACTCACCTAATTACTCACACATAGACGTTTAGGGTGTATGTTCAGGAGGGTGTTCAGTTGAGCACTCAGCAGTACACCCATGTTCCTAGGAGTCAAAAACCTAAATACTGATTTTGATAGTGATCTGCAAATGAAGAGTTTGGAATTCTCATACAAAGTGTTTAAAAATGGATGTCTGAGACTTTTCTTCTCCCCAAACCAGAAATTGCAGTACTTTTATCCCATCTTAATGCTTATAATATAATGCTTGCCTCAGTGAGGCTGGATTTTGCATTTCTCTATTAGAACCACAAGTCCCCTGTATCTTTCTACTTCGACATCTGTGTTGCAGGTAGGATGCTCTGGCTCACAGCATCTGTGCTGAGAAATGTTTTCTCTCCTTGGAGTCCAAGGTACTTCAGAAAAATCCTTCAGAAACCATTTATCAGACTCAACACTGAAATGTTCAGTAGAATTTACAGTGAACATCCTTCTTTCCCTTCCCACACGGTTGCCCCAGACTCATTCCAGCAGAGCAGTTGTTAGCAAATTGGTTAATTGCTGGTGCTTTGCTGATGTTTGCTATTCTGAATCAGGAATAGTGAATTCCATTTGAACCAATTTGGAAATGACCTTAACAATTGTTCAAAACTAAAATGAGATTTGTTTTGAAGTTTAAAAATCTCTCAGGCAATTATTTCTTCTGGTAACTGACTCTCAGCATCCATACTTACGCTTCTTTGCTGGCAAAAAGAGAAAATAAAGAATTTTATCAATAACATGCTGGCTGGCAGCTCAGAAAATCTGCTTCAGTCCCTGTCCCTGTCTCCTTCAGGCTCTGTCACAAATCTCAGTCATGGTCTTAGGCACGTTCTGTCATCTCCCCGCGAGACTGGAGCGATGTTACTTCATTTCCTGCTTTTTGAGATGTTGTATTCATCTAAATTGAAAGCTTTTTTCGAGACGAGTTGCATTTGTAGGATTGAACAGAACCTGCCATGGTGTAGCCTCATTAACATCACAAAATTCTCAGATGAGATGATAATATTCAAAAAAGTAAGTAATGGAGGTAACAAAGATATTATGTAAAGGGGTGATCTTGCAATATTTTTGTCTTCAGATTGAAAGCAGAAATTTCAGAAATCTTGTGAAACAACTTGGTCTCCAGGGTTTACTACTTGAATTTTTTGAAACAGTAGTATTTCAATTGTTTGGCTAAAGCTGGAGAAATATCCATACTTTTGGGTGCTGACTGGAAACCTCCAGACTTTCTGAGGTTTCTCTGTCATTGACATAAACCACGGTCTGTGGTTTTCAACAATAACATTTGTGCTGGTTTTAGCAATTCAAATCCAGATGCAGCATCCGAACTTGGCAAAACAGAAGAGCCACAGACCACTTCTATCTATCTGAACGTGCAGTTGTTTTTGGTAACTGGTTATCTACACCATGACAGACAACCAAATTCTCATATGGCTTCTCTGATGAGCAAGAGAAACATTGCTGCCATGACAGTTTTCAACAGATATAAAAAATCTGAAAGTTTTTACTTTGGAGTACCTTACTTGCATATCTAGCTGGACTGACTTCAGCACATAGCTGAGTGTGCTCTTGGAGGTTTTATAGGCATAAATATCTGCTAGGGAAGGAAACATCACTGAAAAATTAAACCTGCCAGAGGGGAAATGAGGATCTTCCAGAAATACGTGTAGGAAAACAATTTACAGAGTGATGGCAAATGCAATGTTTTAAAGATATTCAAGTATGTAGCCTCACCTGGGTGTAACAGGCTTCCTCAAGATGCATGTAGACCACTGTCAGCCTCTATTGGCAAATGCCAATAGCGGGAAGGCCAGCAAAATGGCAAACTCCTCATCTTTCCCTTGTCCAAGCGTTAGGAATCAGAAGCAGGTCTGTTTGGAAGGGCCAAGCAGACAGTACATCTCATTGGCACATCTGTGATTGCCTACAGTCTTCGGATGTGAGATGATATTGAGGCCTGCAAGGGAAAGTATAATAATAATAGACTTAACTGAAGCTTTGATTCAACTTTATGAACAAGAGAGAGGCAATTCACACTGCTTACCCAGAAGCAACGGTCACGCTGGGGAGTTGGAGGGAGATATTCAATTAGAAGTATCACTTCACAAGGGAAAATTCTACCCAGAGTGAGATATGAAATGTGAAATTTCAGTGGGAGCTGCATTTTCTTTGGGGGAGTTCAATGGAGAGTTTGTTTTGGAAGTCAAGTTCCTAATGGAAAGATAACTTCATCCTTAAATCTCAAGTGATTTCTGCCAATTCATAACAATTTACACCTACAGGGCATCAGCAAATTAAGTCCAACTACATCACTGTCATACGAAGAAGTATTGGGTACACTGGAGCATGGAAAGACTGGCTTACAGAATGACATATGTTAAGGAAAAGAAATAAAATTCAAGAGTCCCAACTCCCAGTCGCCTGCCTGTAATCACTGTACCTTGTTTTTTAATACTCTTCCACTGCTGGAAATAAATGAATTATTTAGGTTCTGCCTGACCATTTTTTTCTTTCCTTTTTTAGCATTTTATGTCTCAGCTTTAATTCATTCCCAGTATTTTTTCCATTTTAGTTTCTAGCAATAACATTATCAAATTTCATGTCTGCTTCCGTTTTTATTTCCATCTTTCACCAAAAAGATATAAAGTGAAATGAATCCAAATGAGAGAGCTTTTCTCTTCAAACCACTCTCAGTATCATCGTTTCCTTAATTAAGTAATTGAAGCTCTCCCAACACACACAACGTCATTCAATCTACTGTGGTCTCTCGTATATGCTGGCACTTAGATTTGTTCCTATAGGGGACTGCTTTTCCAGTCCATCAGTCTCTTCTGCATCTTACTTCTAATAACCTCTCAGGCCTGGTTCTCCTGGTACCCCATGCAGCACAACAGCACGGCTTTAAAACAAGGAAACAACACAAAGACAAGATTACTTCAGTATTATTCATCAGGTTCTCTGTCCTGGGGCTCATATGGGACCAATCTTGGTAGATCTGACTTCCTTCCTCGCATTTCTGGCTGAACAGTTATATTCCTTTAGTTCTGTGGCTGTGCCTTTAGTTTCTTCTTTTGAAGTGAAGGATTTTATATTATTAATTACTAAGTTCCTCCTCTGACACCTTAGGCTGTCCAAACCTCTTTTGCTACCCTGTTTCTGAGCAGCTGCTGTTTTCCCTGGATTCTGGAATGACATATTTCTATGCTGGAAATCCTGGCCAGGAGAGTTTCCAGACCAGGAATACGTTTTTAAAGGATAAACAACACATAGCCAATGATAAAATTTGTCATATTCTCACCTGTGTGACAAAACGTCCAGGAAAACCTCATAATAGCTGTAGGTCCCACTAATTTAGATAGATATTCAACACATTCAATATAATGGCTACAGCTGTTGGGAGTTATAGAACTATTCTTTTCTGTTGAAAGTTTCTCAATGGAAAACTGGGATTCTGGATTCTGTTTCACTATATTTTTCAGGAAAAGGATCCCCTCAGGAGTCTAGATGATATTTTGCCTAGGGTTGGAAGGGAAGGAAAAGTAGCTAATACTTTACATTCCTTCTCTTCTATGGACATTGGATCAATCTTTTCCCTTCCTGCTCCACTCCCATCCTTGCAACTGCAAATATAGTGAGGGATGAGGGATTTAATGACAGTAATTGTTGTCTTCCCTGCGTAATTAGGATGATAAAGAAGGAGATCCTATTGCAACTGCATTTCAAGCTTGGTGTAAAGAAGCCCAGGAGAAGGCAGAAATGAGACTGTACTGTGACCATGGTGGTGGTGGAGTTAACTGCATAGATGGGAGGGTAGGAAATAAAATAAGTGAACTCAAAGTTGATGTTTGAGGAGAAACAGCTAGGTAGAGTTGAATCTGGAGGAGATGCTATATGCAAAAGCACTAAGCAGGCTTTCAGGCTTAAAATCTCATGACACAGCAAATCGCTCAATATCATTTTCAGACCCTTAATCTCAGGGCCTTAGCATGAGCATCTTGAAGTCTAACATCCAAAATCATTTTTCTGTGAGCATCCTTACTACTTCTCACAGAAGTCTTCATTCTCCTGAATACACCTGGCTCTGACTCTATATTTCTGTTCCCTAATGTTATCAGATTATAGTTGTGACAACCTGATGGTGAGGGAAGAATCCAGATCCACTTCAAAGAACTAATTCCAAATGCAATTAATGAGTGTGTGTGGTCTGTGACATTAGCAGGAATTCACTCCACTCTTCTCTTGCCTAGAGTTTTCCAGAATGGATCTGTGTGATGTCTTTTATAGGCTGAGCATCCATAAACCCAACCTGTGACAGTCCAGCTCATCACACATCTGGTGAATGACTTGCCTCCCAGCTTACAGCCACTAAAGCAGAGGAATTTCACCATCGATCTGGAGAAGCACTTGAGACAATGGGAGTAACAGGGCAATAAAGATTGTAATATATCATCAGACTCGGCTGCTGGCTTGGAGCTGCATTAAAATCATTACAGCCAGCCTGTGACTGAACTAAAGACAGTGAGCTCTAGGAAAAGAAAGAGCTGCTAACAAAACCAAGATAACTATTGAAAAAAAAAAAATCAACATGACAAAATGTCTTTTGCCAGCCTGGCCAAACATCTTTGAATTCCCACTCTGCTGAAAGCTGCTGTCAGTGAAACAATATGCATTAGTTAAAGCAAATTATTAAACCCCACCATGCCCCCACAGAAACATCCAGCTTCTGAAATCATGAGTTACACTTAAAAGAAAGGGAAAGGCAACCACAAAACACAAAGAAAGAACCGGGAAAAAAGCAAAAAACAGCAATCTACCTCCTATGTAAGCCCACACACCAGAGAGATGCTTAGGCTGGCCTCTTAGAGGAAGCACAAAGGCAAGTGTCACTGTCTTCACCGAGCTGGGGAGGTGCTCTCCTGGCCTGACTGCCAGGTACCACCTGGTGAGAGTATGGCATATGTCCCAGGCTGGTTGGACCCCATGGCACAGTGTGCATAACTGCTGCCCTTGCCACATGTGCTTCAGCCAAAAGCCTGCACAGCTGCATTTGAAATGCCCCACAGGATCACAGTGCTGTGATCAGGATTTTGGAAATAGACCCTGCTGCATGGTCAGAGACAGAAAAGCCTTGATGCAGTCTGAACAGAAAAAAATATATAGCGAAGTGAACCCCACCAGCCTAAATCTGCCTACATTTACTGCTGTGGAAATACAATCATTTCTACTGGCTGAGGATTGCCCCAGCAGGTGTTCAGCTTTTCATGGCACGTTTGTCCCCTGGGCATTCTCTTCTTTCCATGCCCCTGCACATCACCTGGATTGTCTGAACCTTATCCTGTGTAGCAGATCCACTGATAACCTGTAAAGGAGCCAAACTTGGAGCAAGTGAGATTACAAAAAACCAGTCACACATGGTGACTCCTTGTCACTGCAGAAAAAATCCCATTTCTGGGCCCTGATCTTGCATTGCCTATAAATCAATTTGCTGTAATTTCACCTTTTTATAGAAGAAAGAGGTGGGATATGATGCTTTGTGTAGAATGAAGAAAACGTCCACTAATAGAGGAACTTTCATTCATGTGTCCCCATGCTCCCCCAAGTCACTTCCATTTACTATGGCTTTGCCAGCACCCAAAGGACCCTTTTAACATGCACACACTTAAGCAGCTACTTACAGTGCATTGAGCCAGGTGTGCAAAGCTATTAAAATGCATTTTTATCAGCAGGGGAAGGCTTCTAGTCAAACTGGAGAAGCCTTAATCCTCCTAAATAGAGCGAAACCTCCCAGCAGATAAAAGACTTGTCTGGCTTGTTCTAGAGGGAGTTGGTGACACGGCTGTACTCTCGCCCCCTTCTCCCTTAGGAAAATATGGCCCTGCGGGAAGAGTGGAGAGGGATGATCAAAGGGAGATGCAGTTTAGCTGCCTGCTTCCAGCAACAGAAAGGCTAACCTGTCATTACCGGGGAGCAGTGCTATTAGAGGTGAATTGTGAATGGAAGGGATGCACACTTAGGATCTTTGGCAGACGGAGGAATTGGGGCTATGCCACTGCGTAGGAGAGGTTTGGGCTTGGGAGGGGACCTTGTTTCTTCCCACTCCTTTGGCAAGGTAAAACCCAGGTGTGTCCTTGGGAATCCCTAGCTTTTTAACTCATTTAGGAGTATTAATGAATAGATGGTGGTTTTCACCTGCACAACTCATAAGTAACTCTGGACTGGATTTCCCACTGCATTTTGTCTCTATAAAACCTCTTAGTCTCCAGTGTCTCCCCCAGAAAACAAAAAGCAAGTGTCTTCTTTGAGAGTTGCCATCTTATCTTTTTTTTCCCTGCTCTTTGGAGTATAGGGAGGGAGGAGGGCAAAAGGGCAAACTTCCTCGAAGTTTTAAAGCAGGGCTAGGAAAGTAAAATTGTTGTCCAAATAAAGCACGTACCAGTGCTGGAGCAGGAGCAGGCTGGGCAAGTTCTGCACTTTCTCCTCTGAGTGTTGGCTGCCTTGGGATGGGGTCCAGCTAATTATCAACTTGCTTGAGTTTTGGAAGTTGAGTAAATAGTCTTAGTGAGACATTGTTGGGTGTTGGTAAAAGCATGTTTTTCAGATGGCTTTTTAAGACAAGCTAAATGGAGATTTATTTGTTCAACATCTTGCCTGCATGAACTTGAAGCTTTAGCTTCAACATATCCATGTTACTTATTCTCTTACTGCAGGGTTGGCAACTTAGAGGCTTCCAGCACAGATTTGTGTTGTCAGTCCTAAGCATTGGACACAGAGCCAAAGACAAGCTGTGGAGCAAACAAGGTTTAATTAATTAGTGAACCTGCAGCCCACTGGGATGGAGAAGGCTGTGTCATGTTATTTCCTAGAGGGAAATCCAGTTCTTCTGGGTGCAACCAAGCAGGACACAGGGACATGGTTTCTCTGAGTCCTTTGGGTAGCCCAGCATTCCTTTTGCGTCCAGCCTGGAGCCAGTCTTGCATGTGAATACAAGGGATGGGATTGAGTAACGGCCTTTTGGGGAACCTTCTGGTGTGTCTGGCTGTTCATACCACAATCAGAAACAACCAGGCTTTTGCTTTGCAAAAATTCAACATTTGCTCATTAGCATTTTATCCATCCCATGGTTTGACTGACTTTTATCCATCTTGGTACATGGGAAACTTTATAATTTTTTATTTTTAATCCCTCAGACTGGAAGCTCCAAACAGGGAATTTCCAAGAAGGCAAGAGTTTATTAATAATAAATAAAAACAACCTCTTACTTGGATGGAGCACCTCTCATAGAAAGAAGTAGATCCCAAAGTGTTATGTAGGCGTGTTTCTGCTTTTAGGAATCACCCTTATATGGGTTTACAGCACAGAGACATTTTGTCTTCTACCAAAGCAAAATCATGGTATCTGTTGTTGAAAGCAGCTGTCTCAGGGATTGAATGAAAGTGATATTCGCCAGAATTAGCAGCTAGTAGTGACTATGACTTGTTTTGCATATTTTCATGAATAAGCTTTAATCTCACCTAACACTGAGAAACTCTAAGTTTCTGTTTGTCATGATGAGCTCTATGTCTAAAACTTGGTTTGAGCCCAGATTCCACTTTTATTGAAGCACTCTGACATGTACAACCTTTTAACCTTCCCTGGTGAGAACAATATTTGCTTTCTGATAGGCTGAATTTACATACTTTTTCTTTTTATGTGCACGCGTGTGTGTTAGGATGAGAAGTTTTAAAACAAACGGAGTTATCCCCAGCTGCTAAGTTCTGACATGCTCTTTAAATAAGTAAACCCAGGGATGTGGCAAGCTATGAAGGAAGGGAGAGCAAAATTGGCTTATGTGTTGCACTGATCACAGAATTATCATCTGCTATCACACAGTTTACCATTAGACCCAGCTGCTGCCAACCTGACCAGTGCATTTCTTCAAGCTAAGCTAACAAAGCACTTATTTGTTATCCAGGGAACTACCTCTAATAGACTTCCAGTGAAATAATATTTGCTTTCCAACCCTACTTTGAATCCCACTCACTTTGTTAAAAAGATTGCCTCTGGCTGTCTCCGCTGGTCTAATCTAATAGTTTCTAGTTTGTACAAGCAAAGCGCTTTCAGCCAACTATATAAATAACTTAAAGAGAAGAAGACACTTTTACAGCGCTCTGTGCCGGGTGCTATAGAACATGACAGATTAGTAAATGACGCCTCAGTGGAGCTCATCTGGGAACCTCTGTCAGTTGAATATGAGCAATTACAATATTGTATTTGGGCTGAAAGGGTTGTCTGTCTTCTTACAAAAAGGCTAACAAGAAAAATAATTCCTGTCTTACTTCTCCTGTGCATGAAACTGATCTAAGTGGCTCTAGCCCCTTTTCTCTTCCCCTCCCATTGCCGTCACAGCAGCAGGAGGGGAGAGGGGGGAAAAAGCAAGCAAGGAGAGAAAAGCGAGTTGTTTTCTTTCTGTTTTCACTTTTGGTTTGAATTGAAAATGAAGAAAGAATAATATTAGGAGACGGGGCTCCCTGAGGTTTGAGAGGGGACGTTATATCATTATATCAAAGAGTACTTTCTGCCACCCGCCTCTTCTGCTCCAGCAGCCCCGTGTGCTGCCTAAAGAGTGAGTGCCCCGTGCCTGTTGGAGCAGCTCCATTTATCTCTGCTCACCTGCTAAGATCACCAAGGGCCTAGAGTTTCAAAGAGTTGCCCAAGGTTTACCCAAGCTGTTCCCACTGTTGGCTTTTTTTGGGTTGGTTTTTCTTTTTTTTTTAAATAGAAATGCTGAGGCTGAGCATCATACGACAGATAATATGCCATACAAGCTCTGATTTCCACAGGAAAAATTTTCACATCCCGTTGAAATTTCCTTGAGGCTCTTTTGAAAATGCTTGTAGGACTAGAGGGCCAATACCACATGTGCTCCTCTAGGATCAGTGAAGTTACACCAAGGAATTTGCCTTTGTGGTAGTTTGACATGGGATTTTACAAACATCTACAGCTAAAGCCAAATTTTTTTTTATTTTTTTTTTATTTTTCTTCTGAAGAACCACCCCAATAGCAGGAATTTCTTTTGTTTTCATCCATCTTTTTCTCACCACAGCCAGTTACTGTGTCTCTTTACAGGCATGTGAGTAATTGCATGCAACTTTCAGCACATGAATGTATACCAGCAGAAAATTATGGTCCTATTAAATGAGATCCTCCTGCTACAGAGGAGAAAGCAGTATCATTTCACCTCCATCCTGCTATTAAAGCAGTGTGTGCCATGTCCCATGGCACTTTGGGCTGACTAGGGGCTCAGATGCACAGGTTGTACCGGCAGTTATATAGGGAGGTTTGGAAAAAGGTGAAGCCACAAAGGTCTGAACATTAATCTGCTGACTACTTTGCCAAAGAGGCCCTGGCATTCCTGGGGTGGAAATTTCTTACTGAGGACTTATAGCTACTCTAGAAGAACACAGAGCCTTGATGAGAAGTGACCAAGAAAGGGCCATTCACTAAAAGTAAGATATTTCCCCAGGGAGGGGGAAAATAGGGTCAAAATATCCTATTTCTGTTGTGAAAATTGCTGGGAATAATATCATCTAAAAACTGGACAAAAATCTCCATCCAGAACAAAACCAATAGAAGCCTGATTCTGCCATTCAGATCTAAAATCTGCCTTTGGTCCTGCTCGTCCTGCTGCTGCACCTGGTGGCACTGTGGAGTCTGTGCTGGCAGCACTGGGCAGAACTTGACCCAAAGATTTCCCACGCACTAGCCAGCCCTAGCGTATGAATGCTGAACATGGACCTGAAAACGGGTATGTGAAACTGAGATCATTTGAAGCAATTCAACCAGCTTTCATCCTGAAATGAGTATGATGCCACAGGCTCCGTTGATGGCTCATGGCAGGGATTGCAACCCCTGTGAGATCAGAGGTGCAGCGCTCACTAACAAATTGTCGGCTCCTGGCGCTTGGGAGGTGTTCAACAGGATTTTGATACCTGGTTTCCTCCTAGTTTTGCTTTGTTTGATCCCAGTTGATTTAATCACAGATTATCTTTTGCCAGGTAAAAAGTACACGTGCAACAAAACAGCAGGACTGAATGTAACATTACCTCTGGAAAAGTGAGGCCTGGATGGAAAATTAAAGAATGTGTCAGGAGAGGTGGCTGGAATGAATAGGCCAGCAGTTCTGAAGCAAAGGACATGGGCTCTATTCACTGACTAGGCCACCAGGTTAGTGTTTGATCTTGGACATGATATTTCATCTCTCTTTGGTCTATTTAAACTGTGAGCTCAGTGGGGCAGGGCTCATCACCCTGTGGCTCTGTCATATGCAGAATGTGGAAAATATTTGTGTTTTAGATTGCATCTGACTTTGTATTTAAAAAAAAAAAAAAGGAGTCGAACCTCTTTCTTTTATATGAAAAAGTACATAATGACTTCCCCAGGTTTTCAGAACATGGTCACTCCCATCTTCAGTTCTAAAAACCATAGGTGGTAAGTCTTTGTGTTTTTAAATGCTGATTTCAATCTTAACGCTTTTTATTTCTGCTTTAGGCACCATATTCTCAGATGTAGTTGAATGCGATTTTTTAAAACTCTGAAAAACACATTTTAGACGGGAAAGTCTGGGGGAAGTCTCCCTGTTCCTGCGGGAAGTAAAAATTTGGCAGCCTCGGAAGATTCAGGATTGTGCTGAAGGGATCAATCTGTTTCAGACTGAATGCCTCAAACACTTTGCAGTCACTGGAGGGGAGCATTGGTAGCAAGACAGGGACTGCCACAGCTTAACAATATCAATGCAATGTCTGATGAGTTCATGAGCACGGTGACAGCAGTGACACAACCAAAGGCAGGAGCAGCATCTGAGTATCCTGGACATATTTTTCCCATAAAGCCTTCATAAAACAAGCTGTTTGATCCACAAACTGTTACAGAATGGAGCAGAGCTGAGTCTTGTACTTATCATGCAGAAATTATATTTTAGCTGTGCCTAGTCACAGAGATTCAGGGAAATATGTTGATGTTCATGTCCACTCATTTTGGTTAGTGTTATGGATCCGGGTCTCCAACCACTGGCTTCTGTGCAATGACATACTGTCTTTCCCCCACGTTCTCATTTCCTAGACTACAAAAATTCAGGAATAGCGTTCCACCACCATCCCCCAGTTTTCTCAGTTTCAGCGGGGAGAAGGTGGGACTCTGAGCTTTCGTCTGATTATCTCCCATTGAGGTCAAGGCTGGCCACTTGCCCGCCCAAAGCTCAGCCCAGGCACCACTCCTTGGAGGACCAGCCATGGAACAATTCAGCCTTTAAACCTGTATTTCTCAGACTCAGGGTGGGATGAAAATCAGTCTCTATATATCTTTCACATCCTTAATTGTAAAGTTGTTAACCTTGCATTTAGTGCTTAAGTAGTGCTGTGATGGGCACTACAGATAAACCTCTGAGAGCCAGACACTGAAATAACATTGTGAACATTTTTTTTAACCCAGAGAGCTATTATTGACAGGGTGTCAGCTGCTGATGAAGGGCTCTGAAATATTTTATGGGATGTGACAGCTAATAAAACAGGTTGTTGTTTTTAATTGTTTGGCAGGTAGCAGTGAATTGTGAACAGATGTGAACTGGGTGCAGAGGAGTCTGTAGTTTCCCTGAATTTCTTCCATGTTTCACTGCCACCACCAAACCTGAACATGAAAAATATTAGTCCTCTAATTTTCACCCTGTGTCTTGCTGCTCTGGTCATATTTGAAAATTGCACCATTCAACAAAAAATGTTCTGCAAAATTCCTGGGTCCCAGTCGGGCAAGTCAGGGGAGGTTGCTTTAAATACAGGGGCTTCTTTATGAAACAGGTCATATTTTTCCACATTAAGCTTTGCAAATGATCCTGTTGCAGCTGATCTGCCAATTGCACACATGGTCTGCCCCTGCTGCACTGAAGGCCACCCAAAAATGTCCTGAGACCTACATCCTCATGAGAGTGCCCAAGCTGAAAAGCATCTGTGTTGCACTGGGGATACACATGCACACGGCATGGTGAGAAGGGAAATCTGGGTTTTTACCTCCTGCTCCACAAAACTGTGTTTTCCAGAGCTGCTTTGGGTACAAAGCTTATTCTCAGTTTCAGCCCCTGCCTTGGCTCCTTCAGCCTGCTGCATAATTAGCTCCTAACACTTTCCATAGCTCAATGTACTTTTAGGAGGCTCCAAAGAGTTTATTATATCTCTGTTTAAGAGACCCAGAGGGACTGTGCAGGGCTTGCATTGTCTGAAATGAAAGATGTCTCATCAGGTTACACCTTTTAGCTCCTATCTGTATAAGCATGCTGATAAGTGGTGCTTTTTCTTCCTCCATCCCCCCACTCCCTTTCTCTCTAATATAATCTTTGCCAGATCTAGTCAAAGCAGAATAGCTGCGGGGGATTCATTAATCCTAGTCTGGAGCTAACCACCACCACCACCACCACCACCAAATCATAAAAATAAAAATTTAAAGCACCTCAGTTTATTATTCATACACTCTGTCCAGCTTTTTCTTCCTGCTCCCAGGGTACATTCCCCCTGGTGCTGGGACCCCTCCAGTCGTTCCGTCCTCTCTCTGATCTTCTGTTAAACAGTTATCAATTCCCAGGGGAGATTTGGGATAAAATGACACTCCTCCCATGTGCCGAAAGCTGCCAGGGTTGTGTACACTGGCACAAGTACAACAGAAACTAAGCCTTGGCCTCAAGCAATGTAACACCCAGATAAACAAGTCTGCCAGAAAGATCCCGGGCTGCGGCTCTGTGCTCGCAGCACTCCGGGAGAGGCTGATCCAACTGCTCCTGAGCTGCAGATAGCTGCAAGACAGGGTGTATCCAGGAAACCCAGGCTGCTCCGTGGTGTTACATCCCTCCTGGCAGTGGTCCAGCGCATCCCCCTCCGACGCCCTCCCTGCTCCACACTTGCCAGCCAAAGCGGTGTTCCCTAATCATGTGGAGCAAAAGACACCAGTGCAGACCCAGGCAGGTGAATCCTCCTGCTCTCTTGTCTCGATGTGTTTGGCTGGAGGAATGTGCTCAATACGGGGAGAGAGGGAATCGCTGGTTGACACAAAGCCTCAGCTGAAGGTTTGTGGAACTCCCGGAGTGGAGGAGGCAGATCCAACTGTGCCCACAGTTTGGGTGCAAGACAAAAAGAACAGCAAAAAAATCTGTTCTCTCTCCCACAGCCTGAGAGTATCTCTGCCTTTCTTAGCATTGGGGTCCAGCAGGACTGCCTGCATCCTGCCGCACAGCCTCACTTGTGTCCCCAAGGACTGACACCAGGCAGGGAAGCTTTTCCTGCAAGGGGAGAAAGTGGAGGAGACCTGGGCTGGCAGAGCATCCTCCAGAGGAGGAATAGGCTCTTTGTGTTCAAATCGAGGAGGTGGCCTGTCTGTGGGTGACTTACTTGCTCCCCCAGTCCCTGCCTCCTACCTTATCTACTATAAAACAATTATACAGAATAATGTTCTAACTTCCCCACATCAAATCAACTCAAGGGGAAAACTTACCAAAAAAAATAGTGTTTGTTCCACATGAAAAGAGAAATCTTATGGTACAACATGTGCATGTTCTTTTCCAAGGCTGGTGACCCCATCTTCACTGTGGAATGAGTGTCTGCAAGCATCACTTCTGGCAGTTCACTGTTGAAACTGCCTGTGTAGGTTCTAAAGCATGTTACCACCTGACACCTTTCTTCCTTCCTTCAGTTTGATACAGACTGAGAATGAAGTAGTTCAGAAGTGTAGCAGGAAAGTGAACAAAAAACTGGTTTTGAGAACAATTGTGATTACTAGATACTTGAGTGCTACATCTCTTCCTTCTTCTACCATTGGGAGCAGGCAGGGTCAGAAGAAAATGCCTCCCATACTCTCCCCATCCCTCACTGAGGTGTTCAAACTGCTCATCCCTTTGCCTTTCCCTGGCCTTTGGAAAGACTTGCAAGGACCCTGTGCCCAAGGAATGAAATCACAAGCCTTCCAGAAGTGATAGATGCTCTCCAACTCCACTCCTCACAGAGTGGAAGGAACCTTTAACACCATCTAGTCAAACCATCAACCTAACTCTGATAAAAAAAAAGACACATCACTAAATCGTGTCACTAAGCACTCCTCCTGGGGAGCCTGCAGCCACCCACTGAGGGCAGTTTTCCTTGTTCAGGGAGGGGAGGCTGGGTTGGGTTGTGCCACAATCCTGCCTTCTACCTGCAACCTGGGCCACAGAGCTGCTTGCACATTACACACAGCCCGAATGTGCTGGTGCTGTGCACTCTCAAGTTGTACTTCATTAGGGTTTAGGTGGATTAAAGGTGAAATGAGGACAGGCTGCTCTAGGCACCCTCTCCTGCCTTTCATGTGCAGAGTCAGGATGGGCCATGAGCTCCATCAGTAGCCATCACTTGCCCCTCTTCCACCAAAGATGCCAATGGTGGGAAGTTGTGAAGGCAATACCCTGGAGAGTGGCACCGTTAGTATCAAGGCACTCTTTGAAATTGGGGTTATCCTCTCCTAATATCAGAATTGATTTTTTTTTTTTATGGAAAGACATGAAGAGCAATGAGCTTGCAAGGCTCTGTCTGCAGATAACCTCTGTGACTACAGAATGCACAGAGCAGAGGGTGCTTGCCAGCTAAACTGGACTGCCTTCAGTGAAGAGAGAATGTGCATCCAATTAAAAATACTCAATCAATAAGTGTAGAGAGGTATAAGCAAACAAAGAGCAAAGACCAATTTTATTTGCAATGAAGAGACTGGCAATCTCACCATGACCCAGAAGTATGGACCATGTAGTGCCTCGTACACCATATATGTTGAAGGGAATCATTTTGCAAAAGAATGCAGGGTTTCTGTTCGTAGCCCCCATTGCAGAAAGCTGCAATTTCATTATGAAGCCTATCAGCAATACGTGGTAAATGGAAGCCACCAAGTCAGTTTTTCTAGGCAGTTTTTTTTTTATGTCTTTAAACTGGAAAGGATGCCTAAGCACTAAGCTGGGAAGGGCACTTAGAATCAGAAAGAATGGTACACACCAGTTTGGCTTCATTTTGGGGGATTTAGGACTGATGAATGACTCAAGCAAAAACTTTCCAGAAAACTAGACTCTGATTTCATCAGTTGAGGGGCAGAATGCCATCAGCTCTGCTGCAGACTCTGGCTGGAGCAATCAAACACAAAGATATGAGACAGAGGCAAGCTGCTGTGAAACTGAGGGATAATTGACACCTAATAAGTTTAAGTGCTATCAGTGGTATTGTTAAATATAGTTAAATGCAGTTTATCCACCTCTAATTCAGTATTGATTCACTTCTCCTGTACACCAAGGAGGCTGAGTGTACTTGATTTTTACTGCATCACTTCAGCATCACTAACTGTCCTGGAACCAGTTTTGGAAACTGTGGTTGACCTCAGGGATATCCGCTCTGATTACTTCAATGCAAGTCCTGTGATAACTGCAATTTCATTAGTAAAGCTCCAGCACCTTGAGTCATGCAACCATGTGAAAAACTCTTTTTCTCCTTGTTTATTCAAACATTTATAGCCTCCAGCATGACACTTTGCAAAAGGGCTCAAAAATCTGAGCCCTACAATCTTAGGACCTAAAATTCAGATTGAAAGGCTTTGACAATTATTATTCTCTAAACCTACAAGCTTTCAGTGAAACTCTTTGCCTTTTTGCAGCCTGACTCATGCTCCCCGATGGCCCCAGGCTGGCAGTGCTGCTTCCTCCTCACTCCCCGCTGTGGCGGTCAGCTCTCAGGAATGGAGTGGAGAAGAGTAGAAGTAGAGAAGAGGTATCAAAGCCTCGTCAGGGGCACAGAGCTCAGCTGCCCCACTTTCCAGCCCCCAAGTATCGCCCCCAGCCCCAGCACTCACCATCCTGCAATTTAAAGCTGGGCCAGGCAGCGCAGGTGATTGCTCATTGCAAGTGTTTTCTAGCTTCCACTGCCAGGTCTTTGTCTGGCAGTCAGCCACAGGAGCGGAGAAGAGCTGGCTTCACGGTGGCAATGGACCGAGCTGTCCTGATGTCTCCCTCTGTGCACCGTGGAGTATCAGCCCTGCTGACCCCTCTGCTGCACTCTGTGGGAGGGACATGTCAGACCCATCAGGCTGCAGAGACCTCCTCAAAGGACAACATCATGGATTCATCATATACTTGTGGCTTCCTGGCTTCATTTTGGAAGCCGTGTACAAAATTGGAGCAGAGAGAGAGAGCAGCAAACATGCCAGGCATGAGTTCTGCAGCATGCCAAGCACCCTCTTCATCCCACTGGCTCCCACTCACAGCACCTTGCAGGATCAGGCCCTTTCTTATGAACTGTCAAGTCATTATCATCTTTCTCTGTTTGGCATTTAACGTCTCTTGGCAAAAGATTAATGAATTGACTGGCTTTCAACAGGTTTTATGAAGCAAGACAAGAGCATGCCAGCACAGAAAGAATATTAAACGCATTCGGCAGGGAAGCCTCGCACGCCTGTTGTGTGTCTGTGCAGCCCGTGTGTGTGTGTAGGCACGAAGGGCTCCGAGGGAACCGTTGGCTCAGAATGGCAAGCAAGGGGGAAACTTGCAATAAAAGCAACATGTGGCCTTTCACTTACTGCCTTACCTCAGACGAACCTTTGTTAAAACGGCTCTGAGCCTGCTGATTTCACACTAACCCCCACCACACACATGCCGTGAAGATGATCATCGTTTATAGTCACCCGCCGGAAACATATGATGCAGGGATCAGGGGATTTAAAGCATCGTTCCTATTTCTGTGGTTATTTCAGCCCAGAGTAGGTGCCCTCCCGGCCATGCCATCGGCGTTTAGGTGCCCAGGCTGGCTGTCGCCTGCCACAGCGGGCAGCAGGCAGAGCTGCCTGCACAGGTGAAAGGAGAGAGAACAGGGAGAGGTGCCCGGGTGATTTATACGGGAATAATTCAGCCAAAGTGTTCTGGTGACTTCAGAAACCACCAGAGCAGAGACCTCCCAAAACCAGATTTCATGCCGTGTAACGTGTCCTTTGGTTGTTTTGTTTTTAAAATATATGGATTGAGTGTTGATTTAAGTCTTTAAAACAAATGAACCATTTTATTCAAGTAATAGCTGTGTTAGCAGTGACTGAAACTACTGCAGGGCTTATTTGCACGCGAGGGTAAAGTAGTGGGATTTCAGGCCTGATGAGATCAAGCCAAAATGCTCCCGAGTGTTAGAGAAATTTCAGACCTGGACCAACTTTGAACTCCATGACTCACATCCCAGACCCACATTTTTAATCCTCTTTAGTAACTGGAAATATGTGGCACGGCACATCTGCTTTTGGAAAGGTTAAAGTCAGAAAGCCATAGCCTGTTGTTCTGCTGGCAGAAAGTCCTGACACTGCGAAGTGCTGAGATGTGCAAGGAATTGCTGATTCCCATGGATGTGAATGGGAAATAAATTTGGTCAACATCTCATAGGTTTAGACTTATTAAGAGAAATGGAATGATGTGATAGTTTACTAATTGTTGCCTCTCCCCATACAATATTGCATGGTTACTTTTTGAATAAAGTTAGCAGTGCCAGATGCTCAGCTGGAGTCAGCCAGACTAGATCCATGGGAAACTAAGGGTGACACTTTATGCTATGTCTCTAAAGCCACGTGGGATTTGTAAACCTCTCTGGATCCTTGGCCTAGTCCTGAAATATCTGCTCGAAGTAACCAAGACAAGCAGTTCACAGTCAGAACCTCCTCAGGAAAACTCCTAGGGGAGCCCATGGACCAGAAAAGGCAATAGCCACTGCTCTAAGAGGTGTACCAAAAAGCACAGGAACTGTCCTGGCACTTGTGATAACCTGTGTGAGTTGGCTGTTGAAATACTGGGATGGTGTCCTGTGGGTTCATGGTGTGTCACACAACCCTTCTTCTCGCACAACCCATGCCCCAGGGCTTGCAAGGACACAGCTGGCAGACAAAGCAACGCTGCCCTCCTCCCGCTGCTGCACAGACAGAGCTTCCACAGCTGCACAGAGGATCCGTGAACTTAGAATAACATCAGGGCTCTTATCCAACACAGACAGACAAGAGAGAAAAAGCAGAGATCTTGTCTCATGTCCTTCCTTAACACACTGTGTGGAAATTCATGACACATGGCACATTATGCTGGTGAACACTTCCTCTCATGTTTACTTCATGGTGAAGTTATCCCACCCCACCACTCCTGCCAGCAACCCATATGATGGAGAGAGTAGGGGAGGTCTTTTTCAGGTAACAACAAAATTAGAGGCAGTCTATTTCTTCTGATATTAATAATAAAGGGCAGCACTGTGAATTGGAGCCTGACTTGCAGGAGTCGTTCCTATTGTTCCAAGTCACAGGAGATAGGACAAGGGGCAATGGCTTCAAGTTGTACTAGGGGAGGTTTAGATTGGATATTAGGAAA